>JAJPUD010020932.1:2747-23864 GCA_023553655.1 Myrmecobius fasciatus | reverse complement strand
TATCTCCTTAGTTTCTTTCTTGTTTATTTTGTGGTTTGATTTATCTAATTCTGAGAGAGCAAGATTGAGATCCCGCACTAGTATAGTTTGGCTGTCTATTTCTTCTTGCATCTCTCTTAATTTCTCCCTTAGGAATTTGGATGCTATTGCACTTGGTACATATATATTTAGTATTGATATTGCTACATTATCTATGGTACCCTTTAATAAAATATAGTTTCCTTCCTTATATCTTTTGATTAGATCTATCTTGGCTTTTACTTGATCTGAGATAAGGATTGCTACCCCTGCTTTTTTTTGTTCACCTGAAGCATAATATTTTCTGCTCCAGCCTTTTACCTTCATCCTATATGTGTCACTATGTTTTAGATGTGTTTCTTGTAGACAACATATTGAGGGATTCTGGTTTTTAATCCAGTCTGATATCCTCTTCCGCTTTGTGGGAGAGTTCATCCCATTCATATTCACAGATAGAATAACTAATTCTTTATTTCCTGCCATCTTATTTACCCAAGTTATGTTTTCCCCTTTCCTTTCCCCTTTCTCCCTTCCCCCCTCCTCAGTACTTTGCTTTTGATGATCCCCTCCCCCAAACAATACTCCACCCTTTAGATCCCTTCCTTCTGTTTTTACTCCTTTCTCCTGATTCTTCTATTTTCCCTTCTATTAGTTTATCCCTTTCTTTTTCCTTCTTTCCCTGCCACTTCCCTCTAGCAACAGACAGGTTTCTATGTGGAATCAAGTGTCTGATATACACTTTTAGAGCCCAGCCTGATGAGAGTAAGATTTACACAATGCTCATCTCCCTCCCCTCTTTCTCTCAATTATATTAGGTTTTCTTTGCCTCTTCAAGAGATTTTCCCTTGTTTTTACCTCCTTTTTTTTAGATCTTATTTTACCACTTTTCCCCTCTTTTCCCCAGTATGACAACCTTTCCCCCTCTAGTTATCAAAGTAATATCTAGTTAATTATACCCCCAAACTTTAAGTATCCCCCTAGTAGAAATAAAATTCTCAAGAGACCTTTCCCTTTCACCTTTTTATGCATCTCCTGAGTTCTGTGTTTGGGTCTCGAATTTTTTGTTCAGAACCAGTCTTTTCATTAGAAATAGGTGAAATGCACCTATATCATTGAATGACCATCTTCTTCCCTGGAGGATAATGCTCATTCTAGCTGGATAGGTTATTCTTGGCTGTAATCCAAGTTCCTTTGCCCTGCAGAATGTCTAGTTCCAGGCCCTTCGATCCTTCAATATGGAGGCTGACAGATCATGTGTGATTCTAATTATTGATCCTCGGTATTTGAATTGTTTCTTTGTAGCTGCTAGCAAAATCTGTTCCTTGGTGCTATAGTCCTGAAATTTAGCCACGATATTCCTTGGGGTTTAATTTTGGGGTCTCTTTCAGGAGGTGATCGGTGAATTCTTTCAATGGTGATTTTGCCTTCTGATTCTACAATCTCAGGGCAGTTTTCTTTCAGGATTTCCTGGAAGATAGTGTTTAGATTCTTTTTTTTTCATCATGGCTTTCAGGAAGTCCAATAATCCTCAGATTGTCTCTCCTAGATCTATTTTCCAAGTCAGTTGTTTTTCCTAGGAGATATTTCATATTTTCTTCTAATTTTTCATTTTTTGTTTTTGTTTGACTGATTCTTGAAGTCTTATTGAATCATTCACTTGCATTTGTTCAATTCTTATTTTTAAAGTATTGTTTTCTCCAGTTACCTTTTTCAGCTCCTTTTGTAACTGGCCAATTGAATTTTTTTGTTCATTGCACTCTTTTTCCACTTCACTAATTTTATTTTTCAATAAATTGATTTCTTTTTCATATCTTTTTTGCAGGGCATCATATCCTTCTTGCACTGATTTCAGTTTATTTTCCCATTTATCCTCCAGCTCTCTTTTGAGGTTCTTTATGCAATCTTCCAGAAAGGCCATAACTTCCTTTGGAGTTTTGTGTAAAGGAACCTCAGGATCTGGGGTCATGGCTTCTTTGTCTTGATAAAAGCTGTCTATGGTGAGAGCTCTCTTTTGCT
Source organism: Myrmecobius fasciatus (assembly GCA_023553655.1). Classification (NCBI taxonomy): domain Eukaryota; kingdom Metazoa; phylum Chordata; class Mammalia; order Dasyuromorphia; family Myrmecobiidae; genus Myrmecobius; species Myrmecobius fasciatus. The sequence continues at coordinate 21,830 of JAJPUD010020932.1, read as the reverse complement.
TCTTCATTTTTTTTTTAGACAGCGTGCATATCTCTTTAAGGTAGGGGGAAAAAAAACGGCGGCTGAAACAGCAGCTGAAGATCTTTGCCCTGGGGCACTTTGGTGAATTAACTTAAGGTGCTGTGCGGGTGGGGGCTAGGACTAAGTCCGAATTACTCCTTAAACAAGGCAAGTCTGCCAGAACACTTGCCCCCAATCAGGGCAAAGTGTCCCAAGTGCCTTAGATAAACTCCTGGTATTTGGAATTTGGAGTTTGGAGTTTGGGATTTCTGCCATGATGAGCTGAGCTGAGTCCCACCCTTACTTCGGGCCTACACAGGAGTCATCTATTTATCTCTATGTCTGAGGTAGACAAACCTGATGTGAAGTTTTTCAGAGATATCAGCAAGCAGTGTCCAAATACTTCTGTATTCGTTGACTTGAAGATAAGTTCAGAGGCTTATTTTATTGTTGATTTGAGAGAAGATCGGAGGAGGACACAGAGAATCACCTTTTCACTTCGCCATCTTGGCTCCGCCTCCACAAAGTGCCCAAATAAAATCTAAAAGTAAATCAGGATTCCTGTCCTCAAAGAGCTTATAGTCAATCTGGAGATATAGAAGAAATACAAACTCGCAGTGAAAAAGAGCACAACAGATTTATGGTATAATGCAACAGTAAAAAGACCTATTATTAGTAAGCAGAGGACCTAGATTCAAATCCTATCTGTGATACTTACTACCTATGTTAAGGATCAAGTCTTTTACTTCTCTAGATCTCAGTTTCTAACCCCAATAAAATAAGAGCGAGGGATAATCTAGATGTCCTATAAGGTCACTTCAAATGAGATGATATTTGTTAAAGTGCTTGGCACACAATGTTGCTTGACTAATGTTTATTCCCTTCCATGTATAGATTTAAGATTTTGTGTTTTCTCACAGTACCTTGCATAGCATTTATAATGTACAATGCACCTTCATACAAATTAATAGATTAATTTGCAGTACAGGCTTTGAAAACTAGAAGAGTTGAAATATGGAAATTAATAAGAGTGACACAGATTGGTGCTTCAGATACGAATTGGAGTGAATAGCTTCTAAGGTCCTTTACAACCCCAAAAATGTTTCCATGCATTTAGAGGTCACATCTCTAAATCACTGCCTGAAGCACAAAAAAGCCACCCTTTTTTACTTGCTTCTTTTAATACATGTACATCTCTTTTATTTATCTATTTTCCCCAAGTTTCTAAAAAAGATTATTATATGGATTTTTTCCCTTTTTTGTTCTTTTAATTTTTTTAGCTTTTTATTTTCAAAATATGTGAATTATTGCAAGCAAACAACAACAAAAGAATGAAAATACTATGTTGTGATCCACACTCAGTCCCCAGGCTCTTTCTATCACAAGCCTATTGGAATTGTCCTGAATCACCACATTGTTGAAAAGAGCCATATCCATCAGAGTTGATCATGGCATAATCTTGTATCTGTGTACAATGTTTTCTTGGTTCTATTCCCTTCACTCAGTATCAGTTTATGTAACTCTCTCCAGGTCTCTGAAATCATCCTGATGATTGTTTCTTACACAACAATAATATTCTATAACATTCATATACCATAACTTATTCAGCCATTCTCCAATTGATGGGCATCCACTCAATTTCCAGTTCCTTGCCACTACAAAAAGGGCTGCTACAAACATTTTCTCACATACCTTCCACCTCTTTTATGGGAAGACTTCATAAAAGATGAAGGATTTGAAATGAGCCTGGAAGAAGGGCATGGATTTGGATTGTGAGAGAAAATGAGAACATTCCATTTTAGAAGATCATAAGAAAAGATCTAGAAGTGGGAATGAATAGTTAAACCAATGAAGAGGCCAGCCTAATTAGTAAACATAATTTAACAATGACAAAAACAACAAAAATAAAAAAACAATGACATTGACAATGACGACAATGATGATCTCTTCATTTTATTCTGTGCTGAAACTTCCTTATATTTTAAAGAATACTGTTCATGAATACTTGTAAGCACCTTTTCAGGTCTAAATTTCATGATTCTTATACTTTTATGATATTCAGAAACACATTTCTGGTTAATGCCTTTGTGAGGTAGAAGGAACATTTTTTACAAACATATGAAATGAGACTTAAGTAGAATGATAAATGACATACTCAATCCTACATATTTAGTATATAGTAAAGGTCTTCTGATTCTAGGAAGATGGTGCCTTTTAGGGAGTTATAAAAAATAAGGTTGAATGAGGTAGATTAAGGAGACAACTATGCTATGAAGTTTAGACTTGAGGTAATAAATAATAGGGGATCATTTATTTTTAGGATGGATGGTGACATGATGAAAATAATGTGGATGAAAGATCAATCTGATAACTAATAATCACCAGATAATTATAATAATAATTGCATAGAAAAATAGCATGATATAGTAGGTAAATATAAAGCACAAAGTCAAAAACATCTTGATTCAGGTCTTGACTTTACCCCATTTTGGCTGTGTAACTTCAGGCAGTATTTAATCTCTGTCTATGAGCAACTCTCCAAAAGCAGAACAGGTGCTGCTGTGCATTGGTAGAAATTTCCTCACCAGAGAATTCCTCTTATGCCAATAAAATCACAAGTCCAATTTCTACTCTGGTCTGGTAACAAAATGTGTACAAAATGGGAAGCTTCCATTTTGTCCTGTGAATCAGGCACAAAATATGACAACAAAAGTAATCTTATTTCCTGTAATCTCAGTTCAGAGTCCTTTGTGTATCTCCATTTGAGAGTTTATATGTAGAATAATAGACTATTAGAGTTGGCAGGCACATTACATATTATCTGTGCCAAACCCTTTGTTAAAGTAATACAAAAACATGTTTCTGCAAAGGTAAGTACACAGTGAAGAAATTATTTGATCTTGGATTGCAAACCAAAAGACCGCTTAGTGATGATCATACTTTGAATGTGAGTGTGTATATGTGTTTATGTTCTAGTTTTAAAGAAGAATTTCTTTTCTTCTACAACCAACTTTCCTGTTTTGACTTCATTCTAAGCATTGCTCTGCTGAGAGCTTCTCTGAATAACAGAAGTAAATAAGTCCCTACAAATTCTATAGAAGCAGTCCTTCCCCTGCCTTCAATAAGAACAGAGTTGAATATACATTAGATAATTTTAGGAAAGAGGGTTAAACAAATTGATGGCTCCAAACATAGAGTACTAGATCTAAAATCAGGAAGATTTAAATCCAAATTTAACCTCAGACCCTTACTATTTAATATGACTCTTGGGTAAATCCCTTAATGAGTATCTCAGTTTCCTCATTTGTATAAGGGTAACAATAATAACACCTCTCTCCAAGGTTGTTGTGAGTATTGAATGAAATTATATTTGTGAAGTGCTTTGAAAATTTCAGAGTGCTGTATAAATATGAGCTATTATTAATATACTAGAGACAATTAAGTGGTACAGTGGAAAAAGTGCTGAGTCTAGAGTCAGGAATATTTGAGATGAAATTCAGTTTCAGGCATTTGCTAGGTAGAAATTCACTTTGTCTTCTGTCCCATTTTGGCCATTATTGTTATAATAAAATAAATATCATTAAAGTTCTTAACGTCAAGCAGGACCTCTCCTAAACCATTCCAGAAAAGTTATACTAAGAGATTGATTTTTGAGTAGGAGAAGCTGACTTCCCCCAAATTACTAAAAAGTTCTACTTGACTCCTAATACTTCTGATTTGTTCCTAAAACTCTTCATTCTTTTGCTCTTCATGAGGAATCTATCTACGGTTTATTATTTAACATGAAAGAGTTTGGGAGTCCTTGGGGGCTGTGCTGGTACTGTAAGGACTTCCCTTTAGAATTTCAACTAGCAGATATGGATCCACATTATGCTGAAAGATTAGATGGTTAACTTCACTCCATGAATGAGCTGGCACTTTAAAAAGAAGTTTAAAAATCAAAACAAAACAAGAACATAAAGGCAGATAATAAGGTGCATCTAAACCTGGAGTTCCACCCAGAGGGACCAAACAAACTCAGAACTGTCAGTAAAATGAAGAGAGAGCACATTTTAATGAGAGAAAAATTCATTGCACCATCTTTAAAGCCATAAAATCCCATGTTATTACCCTGTAGGGCTTCATAGAACTCATACACCTGACATTGTCTAACCCTGTGGTCTTGATCTGGGACTTCAAAGCCTTGATGATTCCCCTGGCTTTGTCAGTGACACCATGACAACTCAGCCCGCCCAGGTGTGTGAAGCCTCCAGACAGGACCTTGGTGGGAAGCCTTGCAGGAGACTGGCATAGCCATGGGAAGGAGAGGGATGTCTGCTGGCTTCTCTAAGGCTGTCAGAAATGAGCTTCTCCTCCTTCTGAGATCAGCATGGCTGAGTTTCTATTACCCCTGCCCATCTGCTGCAAGATGCCCATACTTTCAACATTGATGGAGACAGTCGCTGATGATCCACAATGAAGATGCCTATAGGAATCGCTTTATTCTTTTTCTGTATTGGTCCTTGATGGAGGATCAGATGGCCCATCTCAAATGTTTTTGTTGGTGATCTGATTTTGGAATCTGCAAGTAATATGTTACCATGCAACCTCTGAATCCTGACAGATTCAGTCTCCTGTGGGCAGAAGATCTTTCCCATTGAGAACAGGATGCAACTCAAAACTGATATTGTGACCAAATACAATGGCAGACACACTCAATTGTCAGCAAATAGTCCTCCATGCAGATATGCAAACAGTGAGAACTGTAAATGAGATATCACATAATCTATCAGTTATATGAGACTGGTTGTGAAGAAAAGAATAAAATTAGCTAATTTTCCCCCCACGTGAAAATTTCCCCCCACTATGTGAAAAACTTACTTATAAAAACATATAATATATAGTCTTCAGTTTCTGGGAGTCTCTAATCTATCTCAGGATGAAACAGATTTATTAGCATAGATATAATCTGTAACATGAGGGTAGCTGAATATTCTTGAAAAGATACTTTTTTCAAAGCTAGTCTGTTTTTCTTTTCTTTCTCAAAGCTTGTCTTTCCTGACCTTCAGTATCTTAATTAATGGTGGTCATTTGGCTTAGCTGATTCATGTATGATGCTAATGAGGGCAACATTCCAGATTCAATTTCAGTTAGATGTGCTTTGCTCTATGGCCACTGACTATAAGATATTCAGCTGGAGTTTAGGGTGCAAAGAGCTTTACACAGCAGTGTCTGAGGGAGCACAGCCATCACCTACCAGAAAGATAAAGGTCATCTTGAGAACAAATTCACAGCATCATTTTTGTATGTGAAGGCCTTAATTGATTAATCATTTAACCAGCTTCAGTTTCTAGTGGGGATTCTGCCAAAGTCAGAATCTTCTGAATATTTTAGCTCCTAAACAAAATGACTATAGCTCTTCAAAATTTTTTTTGATTATACATATACGTTGGGGCCCACAGACAGCAGATAGCAGGGGAAGAGTTCTGAGGATACTCGGAGGTGCATTCTGCCTGAGTCCGCCCCTCAGGAGGGCAGGGATGGTATTGAGTATGCCTCAGTAACGAGGAAGAGCCTCCTCACCCCTGTTATACTGTGAATGGGGCTCCTCCCTCCTGGATCATGTGAAGTGGGTAAACAGGGACTGGTGAGGGGGCTCTTCCCTCCTGGACCACATGGAGGAGGGGATTACCCTCCTGGATTACGTGGAGTAGGGGATTATATAAGAGAGTAAACAAAGATGCCAGGGGCTCTATCTGCTTTAGGGAACTATCAGCACTGGGGCACTATCTGCACTTAGGCAGACTGTCAACACGCTGCCAGGTAACATCTAGCATTGTCACGTAATAGGAAATTTCAGTTTGTGATATCGTGAATAAACACAGACCTGGTGAGCCAGCCTTTGGTATCTCGGGTGATCTGTGGGGATAATTCCCTGCTTTTAAGATAAGCAGGGCTGGAGACGTCCAAAGACCTGGGAAATAGGTAAGAAACCAGTTAGCTCCCATCCAGGTGAGCTACAGGGAGTCTGCCCCCGTCTAGGAGGACAGTGGGTAGTTTAGGTCCCCCGCTGAGGTGGGTGGGCAGGACTTAACGCATGTATATTATTTTAAATATACATTTCTGTATGAATCATGTTGGGAAATCAAAATAAAAGGGAAAAAACATGAGAGAAAAAAAGTGAGAATAGTATGTGTTAATTTGCATTCAATCTCCATAATTCTCTTTTTGGATACAGATGACATTGCTTTTCCAAAGTTTATTGGGATTGTTTTAGATTGTTTCATCACTTCTTTTTTTGTTTTTAAAGCTTTTTATTTTTAAAATATTTGCATAGATAGTTTTCAACATTCCACTTTGCAAAACCTTGTATTCAATTTTTTCTCCCTCTCTTCCTGCCACCCCTCCTTTAAATAGCAAGTGATCCAATATATGTTAAACATGTGCAATTCTTCTATATAGTTCCACAATTATGTTATACAAGAATAATCAGATTAAAAAGAAAAAAAATGAGAAAGAAAACAAAAAGCAATCAATAACAAAAAAATGAACATAACATGTTGTGATCCATACTCAGTCCCCACAATCTTCTCTCGGGGTGCAGATCGCTCTCTCCTTCACAAGATCATTGGAACTTGCCAAATTTGTCTCACTGTTGAAAAGAGCCACCTCCATTAGAAGTGTTCATCATATAATCTTGCTGTTGCTGTTCTACTGGTTTTACTCACTTCACTCAGCATCAGTCCATGCAAGTCTCTCCAGGCCTCTCTGAAATCATCCTGCTGGTCGTTTCTTACAGAACAATAATATTCCATAACATTCATATACCATAAGTTATTCAGCCATTCTCCAATTGATGGGCATCCATTCAGTTTCCAGTTTCTACCCACTACAAAAAGGGCTGCCACAAACATTCTTGCACATGTGGGTCCCTTTCCTTCCCTTAAGATCTCTTTGGGATATAGGCCCAATAGAAACACTGCTGGGTCAAAGGGTATGCACAATTTGATAGCCCTTTGGTCATAGTTCCAAATTGTTCTCTACAATGGTTGAATCAGTTCACAACTCCACCAATAAAGCATTAGTGTCTCAGTTTTCCCACATCTTCTCCAACATTCATCATTATCTATTCCTGTCATCTTAGCCAATTTAAGAAGTATATAGTGGTACCCCTGAGTTGTTTTAATTTGCATTTCTCTAAGCAATAGTGATTTAGAGCATTTTTTCCATATAACTATAGATGACTTTAATTTCATCATCAGAAAATTGTTCATATACTTTGACCATTTAACATTTGGAGAATAGCTTGTTGTATACTTACAAATTTGAATTGACTACCGCACTTTATGAAGTTTCCTGTCATGGGTAGTAGAAAGCCAGGCTTATCCTAAGTAAGCTCTGACATTTCAGGACAGAATTGTTTGTGGGCTTCAGATGCATAAGCCATTTGCTGAGGTTTCTCCATTATCAGAGAGCAGGTTCAGATCTAGGGAAGTTGGGTAGTATAGTAGAGTACGTCGTCTGAAGTCAGGAAGCCTCAATCTCCTGGCCTTGGACACTTACCAGCTGTGTAAATCTGGGCCAGTCATTTAATCCTGTTTACCTTAGTTTCTTCATCTGTAAAATAAACTGGAGAAGAAAATGGCAAACTTCTCCAATATCTATGCCAACAAAACCCCAAATAGGGTCACAAAAGTGATGTCCGACTAAAATGACTCAATAACAACAAATGCCAGACCTCCAGACTCTTAGAAAATAGTACCTTATTCATCCTTCTTAATTCTCTCTAGACTGGATGGAAGGCAAAATGGTGATGTCTGGACGTGAGGATCTTAAAATATCTTTCAATTTTAAATCCTGGGCTCTTATCATCCATTGTGAAGGTCAAGGTCCACAGCAGTCCAATACACTGAGCAGATGAAACCAGCTCCTCTCCTGGTAGTTGAAGGAATAATGGTAACTGACAAAGATCTCCAAGATAAAATGTGAAATACTATTATGATAACTTCACATATTTATATAACTTATTATTAATTGAGGGACAATGTAGTATGGTGAAAAGAGAAAGGGAATTTTGAGTTAAAAATTATTTATGTTCATCCTAGTTATTCTGAGTATGCTGGGTTTATATATATCTTTATAGTTTACACATATTTTACACACACACACAAACACATATATATATATAGATATATACATATAATTTATATATACATATATATATATATATATATAATTTACACATATCTAGGTCTCATTAAGTCAAATGAATAGTTTGGATCACATGATTTCTTGGAGACAATTCCAGCTCATAATGCTGGGATCTTATGAAACATTTTGGAATGAATAGTCTTTGGTAGAACATCTGGTGCCCAGAAGTACTGTAGAAGAAACTCAATGGATTCATGCTTAATTTATACTTTCAGGTCTGTTGTTGGACATAGTTGGGAATGTGGACAGTGAAAAGGGCACTTCCTGTATTTTATGAACATGGGATTTGGATCCTGTTTTTGCCATTTACTACCTATGTGACCTTAGATAAGTCATGTAATTCCCTCAGGCCTTAGTTTATTCCTCTTTAAAATGAGGTTGAACTAGATCATCTGTGAGGTTCCTTCCATTCCAAATCTATGATTCTGTGGAATCAATCTAGGAAGGAAAGATCTGTTGGGTTCCTGACCAAAACAGCAACAAATGCTATTTACATTCACTCTCAGGCACTTTGAACCAAAACAAAACCAAGTGAGCTTAGCCCAGGACATTTTATTGACCAATCAATGAGAACCAGAGTGATCTGGGAAGGCTAATGACTTTGCACATCCCTCCCTCACTCAAATCAAATTCACTTGTATTAGCAGAACATTACCTCCATAGGCTTCTTTGAAAAAGAAGGGCAAACAACAGCAATAACAAAAGTTCTATGACTTAAATCTACATAAGGTAAAAGTCAAGGAGGGTAAGTGACAAAGAATTGTACTGGATGATCTCTGAGAAGTGTATATCACTCTAAAATGATACTTCTATGTGATCCAAATGAAATCACTGGGGAATCTGAGATTAACCCAGGAGCTGGAACTCCCAATAATCTATTCTTTGTCTCCAACCATCCTCTCTCACATGCATCACTTTATCTGTTTACTTTTCCAAACCCTAAATGCAAATCAACAATGTTTCTGTTCCAGGAGCTTTTTCTCTTCAGAGCAATTGGGAGAAAATTCATCATCATCTCTTACAAAGTATGGTGATTGATATAATCAGTCCTGCAGAGTGGAAGTTCATTAGCTTGGGCACTTATGTTTCCCTTTCTCAATTGCAAACAAACTTATTTTTCTGAAAAACTCAGGTTAATATAAATCAGATCCTACTTTTGAATACAATTGCCATCACCAACAGAAGGAGAAAACCAAATAATCAAATTTGTGTCTAGACTAAAAAATGTTCTTGAAGCATTTCATTTGATTTCTTTAAAAGGGCAGTTAAACTCAGAGGATTTAGTGCTGGAAAAAACCTTATAGATCATGCAGTCTAATCTTATTATTTTACACATAAAGAAATTGAGGTTCTCTGTAGTTTGCTAATTTGCTCAAGGCAACACAAGGTGCAAAAGTTAATGTAGACTTTGAAGAAAGGTTTACTCCCATGATACCTCTGATTGACCTGAGTTAAGAGATGGAAGATGCATTGTGATTCTGTATTTGCTTAGTACTAATGATCGCAAGTTATTCAACTTAAAATCAGTTATCATCAGTCTTCCTACCTATAAAATAGGAAGAGTCAAATTTCAAGTATCATGAGTCTTGAAAGGTAAAAATCAGTGCCAAAAAATGTTTACCAAAAAGAATATGCTATGAACTATTTTCAGTTTCATGTACCCAAATTACTGTGGTAATAATTATAGAGGCTACCCACAATCATAAGATAAGTTAGAAACATGCCTAGAAGTCATCTGGTATAGAGGAATCAAACACATAACTTATAACACTCCAGAACATGGTCTGAACATGATTAAAATATAATTGAAAAATATTCAATAAAATAAATAACAATATCAATTATAAATAATTATAATATCAATAAAACTAGATAAATTTATATGTGTTAATCTAAGTCATGTGCCGACAGGGTTCTTATTATGACTCAGTGGTCCCTATTTCTATTTGTCTTTGATACCACTTGTCCAGTACAGGATTCTTATTTTACAGATGAGGAAACTGAGGGCCAAAGAGGTTGAGAGAGTTGTCCAAAATCACACAGGTAGTAACAGAAGTGGGATTCGAATGTTTTTACTCCAAATCCCCTTCTTTTTCCAATTTATTCCATTACTGGCAAGAGGCAGGAAGTGAGATATTTGTATCCCTCCCTTCTTCCTTCCTTCCTTCCTTCCTTCCTTCCTTCCTTCCTTCCTTCCTTCCTTCCTTCTTTCTTTCCTTCCTTCATCCCTCTTCTCTTTCTTCTCCCTTTTCTTCCTCCTCCTGCTCTCTCCCTCCTAACCCTTCCCTCCTCCTCCTCCTCTTCTTCTTCCCCCTCTTCCTCTCCCTCCCCTTTCTCCTCCTCTTCCTTCATTTCTCCATCTATGTCTCTCTCCCCATCTCCGATTCTGTCTTGTATGTCTCTGTCTCTCTGTCTCGGTGTGTGTGTGTGTCTGTCCCCTCCCCCTTCCCTTTTGCTATGGGAAGTACAGTGTTCACACTCACAGTTGATTAGTCTGGGAACCTTTACTGGCTTTGCTAACCCATGATGTTTGACCCTTCCTAGGGCAATCTTGTAGCCCTCCCACACTCCAGGACTCCCCACCTTAGGGCTGAGCAGGCAGGCAACTTGGCCACTCCAGTCCAGAACTTATAGGCTTGAGGGATCTAGAGCTTCAATTTCTCCAATCCAAGGATTTTTTTATTAATACTTTTTATTTTCATAACATATGTATGGGTAATTCTTCAACATTAACCCTTACAAAGCTTTCTGTTACAAATTTTTCCTCCCTACTCCCTACCCCTCCCCTAGATGGCAGGAAATCCACTACATGTTAATTATGTTAAAATACTTAAGAAATCGAATATATGTATACTTATTTCCACGCATCATTTTTGTGCAAGAAAAATCGAATATACAAGAAAGAATAATCAGAAAAAGGAAATACAATACAAGCAAACATCAATAAAGAGCATGAAAATGTTATGTTGTGGTCCACATTTCACATCCCTCTCTGGGTGTATATGGCTTTCATCAGTGAACAATTGGAACTGGTTTGAGACATTTCATTGTTGAAGAGAGCCATGTCCATCAGAATTGATCATCATATAGTATTGTTGTTGCCGTGTATAATGATCTCCTGGTTCTGCTCGTTTCACTCAGCATCAGTTCATGCAAGTCTCTCCAGGCCTCTCTGAAATTATCCTGCTGGTCGTTTCTCACAGAGCAATAATATTCCATAACATTCATATACCATAATTTATTCAGCCACTCTCCAATTGATGGGCATCCCTTCAGTTTCCAGTTTTTAGCCACTACAAAAAGGGCTGCCACAAACATTCTTGCACATGTGGGGCCCTTTCCCTCCTCTAAGATCTCTTTGGGATATAGGCCCAGTAGAAACACTGCTGGGTCAAAGGGTATGCACAGTTTGATAACTTTTTGAACATAGCTCCAAATTGCTCTGCAGAATGGTTGGATCCATTCACAGTTCCACCATCCAATCCAAGGTTTGCAAGGGTGTGCCATCACACCCATCCATCTCTTCTGTTTTCAGATGTGGAGGAGAACAATGGATTTCTCTACATCCATGTAACAAAAGAAGGAGAATCTGCAGGTAAGGGCTGGCAACATGTGCATGACCTTATCTTTTCTTGAGAGTGGTGAAGAGTATTACCTAATAAAAAATAGAATAATATACAATGGTGATTAGCTGGAGATTTATTACAATATAATTTTAAATAGGAGACCTTCTAGATATCTGCCACATACCAGGAGATTTTATTTGCTACAGGAAATACTCAGAGTATATGGGACTCAAGACTGTTTTAGTTACTTCAGAGTGTATTTGTACAGGACCTATTTCATCTTATGTCTGTGAGATAATTTTTCTATGGATCTTTAAGCTTCCTTATATGCTATTGTAAATACTCAATTTAATTCAGCCCAAAGATCTTAACATCCTACAAATAATGCAAGTTGGTCAGTCATTAAGTCAACAAACATTTATTAAGCACTCACTATATGCTAGTCACTGTGCTTAGTGGTACAAGTGGTGAGTGTATTAAGCTCTGAGCTAGCATTTGTCCTTTGCAGAGAAAAACTAATTGGCAATCATGATATCTGCTCCCAATTCTGAAGTCTGATTATTTCAGAAGGTAATTCTCAACCCATCTATATGCACATGTGTATACTCACAGTAAGGAGCATGGTATAAGATGCTAAAATGTGGCCATTAACTTCCATAAAGCTCACACCAAATCAGCCTTAAGCTTAAAATTCATAGACATGTCACAGAACCTTAATCATCCAAGATATGAATGCTTCCAAATCTCCAAATTGTCAGAAGGCTAATAAGTAGAGTGGATATTGTCTCTCCAGCCAAAATCTTTGTGTGGGAAAGGATTATATCCCTGGAAGGGTTTGCATCTTACAACCAAGGGGGAAAGCCATGTGGCATTCATTAAACTGCCCTTATTCAGCTTCTTCAGGGACAGACTGTTAATGAGGCTCCAACATCAAATGCCCAATTCTTGGGTCCCACAAAGAAATTGAAATGTTGCCTAGAGCTTTAAGGAAACTGATGCCCAGCTGTGATTCATTTACTGATAACTCTGGTATTTATCTAGCCTGACACCTGAGAAGGGGAACATTAGAGATGCTAGTCATTTCACTTATGTTCCTTTGAATTAACAACTGTTCTATTCATATGCCACCTTTGTAAAGAGGAAATGATCATATATAATCACAAACATCTGTAATGGTTCTTCTGATGGAGACAAAGAACAACACTGAGGGAATGTCCGTTAATTGAGGAATGACTGAATCAATTATAACAGAAATAAAATGGCTGAAGGAAAGGATGCACAGGATAATTTCAGAGAAGCTTGGGAAGACTTTCATGTATTGATACATGGGGAGGTAAGTAAAACCAGGAGAAAATATATACAATAACAAGGTTATATATAAAGACAAACAACTTAGAAACATTTAAGAATTCTTATTCATGCATTGGCCAGCAATGATTCCAGAAGTGATGATGATGAAACATGTCACCCACCTTCTGAAAAAGAAAAAAAAATGCCTTCTCCTTGACTTACCTCTCCCCTCAATTTGCTAGAAGGCCTCTAGTATCCTACCTTGGAACTGGAGAGAGATTGGGAAAAGGCTTTGCCCTTTGGGACCCCCATATCATTCTCCCACTAAAGCTCCTGGTTCTCCATCTTCATTCATTCCACTTCAGCTGTCATTTCCTGCACCTGGTAATAGGGGTGAGAATCTAATGAGTTTCTTTTTTTTTCTATATCAAAGTGCTTGCCTTCCCAGAAATCAGTAAAGGGAAGGACAAAGGGAGACAATTTTTTTTATTATTTTTACTCTGTGTATGTTTTTTTTTTCTTTTTCTTCTTTTTTTTATTAAAGCTTTTTATTTGCAAAACATAAGCATGGGTAATTTTTCATCATTGATCCTTGCAAAGCTTTCTGTTACAGATTTTTGCCTCCATCCCCCCACCCCCTCTCCTAGATGGCAAGAAATGTAACATATGTTAATTATGTTAAAATACTTGATAAATCAAATATGTGTATACATATTTATACAGTTATCTTGCTGTACAAGAAAAATCAGGATCCAATGAGTTTCACTGCTGTTCTAGCTTCTTTGTCTCTCCTTGGCCTATGAGATCTGTGTCTCCAGTTCTGAGTTAGTTGCATATCTGTTCTTGTTACTTCAGCTATAGAGGCTCACTACAAAATAGTGCTCCTATATAGGCTTCCAAGAAGTCTCTTTGGAAGAACTCCTCTGGGGTCTTCTGTCGACAGGGTCCCCAGTTCCCCATACTCTTCCTCATCTTCTTTCCCCCAGCCAGAACTCCGGTGGTACCTTCTGAGGGTTACTTGGGTATAGTTACTCCAGGACATGGTCATCCATCAGGAAGTGGGTTCCACAGCCTGCACCAAATATCTCTCAAACCCTGGAGGCACCTTGGCTCAACTGTTCATCTCCTCGCTGTTTCTCTGCCCTGCTCAGATCCAGGTAGGGACCCTAATGGTGCCTTTTGAGTTTGAGGACTGCCACCTGTGATTCCTTCCTCCCAGTGCCTCAGCAGAGTGATTCCCTGGGCTCTCAGGCTGGGAAGTCCCATTCTGTTCACTGCTGCCTTCCTTGCTAATTCCTTCCATTCCAATAATCTGACCGTCCCAAGGGTCAGGTGCACAGAAGGCTTAGATGGGGCAGAATACTCAGTTTATACTTGTTATATATTTTGAAAAACTCTTCCTCTTATTTTTATTATTGTTCTTAATATTATATACATTATTAACTTTCCTTTTTCCTCAGAAATCTCATCAACCTTTACCAAAAGCCATTTAAACTGGAGTATTTTCTGCAGGCACATTTTGAAATCAAAAAGCTCACCCAAGACAACAACCCTAGACTGGATATTGGAGGAGAGAGTATCTCTCTCATTCAATTCAAGAAATGATCTCTGTGCTATTGCAGCTTTAATTTTTTAAAGCTCTGCCTTTTTTTCCTCACAAGAAGCTTTTAACTTTGCCCTCTCTCTTCCATCTCCATACCCCATTCTTCTTATTCCCAGGGCATATGTCTATTTATACCCAGATGTGCTGGCATGGAGGTATTCACCGAAAGACCGTAACCTAGATAATAAGTCTTGGTTGCAGATTATTCAAATATGACTTCTCTTATTTCTCCAGAGATTACTTAGGACTCTTCTCGGCTGCTGTAGTTCCTTGTGCAATCATTGCCAGTGAGAGGGTGAAATGGCAATGCATTAATTTTTTTAATAAAAAATAGAAATGAACGATGATTCCCATAGCAACATTTCCAAAAAGGGGATGTAGGGGTGGACTTTAATGACCAGAGAAAGCCCAGCAGTCAGACAGCTAATGACTAGGTAGAAGGGTATATTGTTTGTTCTTCCCTCACAAAATTATTAAGTAGTTTTTGTCATCATCAGGCACTGGACTTTCTGGAATGGAAGAATAATGAAGGATTTTTCTATATTATTTATGAGAAATCTTGGGACAATCAGAATCTGGGTTTGGGGAAGCTCTCTCATCATTCTGAGTGGGTTTAAAAATAGGAAGATTAGAGGTGAGAAGAAACAGGAAGGATAGTGTTGCATGAAGACAAAAGAGGATGTCTGACCTGCTGGACCAAATGTAGCAAGAATGAGAAACTAGAAACTCAATTCTCCTCTCACTTTAGCTATCACCCTTCTGTGGGAAATGGGAAAAATGTATTCTCTAGTTTTTGAAGCAAACTTAATGGTGACTTACTTTAAAGGCATATTGTTGAGAATGCCCAACTTCTCACTCCTTCCCTTTCCTTACTATATTTTCTTAGATATTTTCAGTCTCATATATTTACTTTCTTTCTGCTTCACTCCCATGGAACTGTTTTTCAGTTCATAGTGACCTTCAAGTGATAGGATCAATATTTCCCAATAAAGAAAGCACAAGAAGTGATAATTGTTTCAAAGGATGTTGGGAGGCATAGTTAATATTAAGCTTGAAATTATGACAGGTTATCTAGGTCTTTGACTTAGGTTCCTACAATTTATAGAGCACTTTCATTTTCAATCCATTTGCAAAATAGAAATAACTATTTTATCACCTAGTTAGCAAAAAATAACTCATTAAAATAGACATATGACTTTCAAACCCCAACTCTGGATTATCTATGTATTTCTTCACCTCTACTTTCATGCATGCATTGCTAAATTCTGGTAGAAATTTAACTTACCAAACTAAATTCTCACAACTAAATTCTCATTATTAATTTTTTTCTTCCCTAATTGACTCGCTGTGATACTGTTTCTCACTCTCTGTAGTTATTCCAAATCTTCTCTGTGTTTCTCAATCCTCCTAAAGTACCTCATTCCCTGACCCAGCAAGATCATTCAGTTTCATTCTGTGTTGAAAAAACAATGATCTTTCATTATGAATTCAATCTTCTTCCCTATTCTACAATTCAAAACACTTTGTTGCTAACCCCCATTTTCTCCTTTGTTATTCCATTCTTTACTAACCCTTCACCTCGAGAAGACCAAACTCTTTATTTTTACCATTTATTCTGCTGTTTTATATAGTTTTTAGCATCTTACCTAAGCAATCATCCTCCCCCTCTTTCATCAACATCCACCTATCTTATCTATTGGCTCCTTTTCTGATGTCTACAACCCTTACTGGTCTCTCCCCTTGCTCAATTTTTTCCTTGACCATAATACTACTTGAAGCCCTAATTCTATATCTCCTCTCATTTCCAGTTCCTCATAGGGGAGAATTGGGGGGGAGTACAAAAGGGAGGGGAAGAAATAAAAAATTATTTCTACTTCTTACTTCTACTTTCTTTTCTCCAAACCCTTTTGTAATCCTGTTCCCAACCTTTCAACATAAAGTGCCATAGCCAAGATTACCAATAAGTTCTAACTTATCAAATCTAACTCACTCTCTAGCCCACCATTTTTCTTAACTTATCCAGCATTATACACAACTGACTGTCCTATCCTTGATCCTGTCCTCTCTGTGTTGTCATGACATTATTGTGTCTTGGTTCTGCTCATTTGTCTTATGTGTTTGTTTATACATTTTTGTCTCTTTTGTTGCATCATCATCCACGTTTCATCCCCTAAACTTGAGTTCAACAAAGTTCTATCTAGGACTCTCTTCCCTATATAGATCTTCTCTCACAGTGATTTCACTGGCTTTTCTGGGTTTAATTATATGATTGAGAAAATCATCCTGATTTACATACTAGCTCTAGTCTCTTCTGAGCTCCAGTCTAGAATCACTGATACTGCACATTATCTTTTGGGATATCTTACACTCAAACTCAGCATGCCAAAAACTGGCTTCTTTATTCCCCCCTTAAAGACTTCACATCTTCCTAAATTTCCTGTTTCTTTTGAGGGCATCACTATTCTTTTAGTTATCCAAATTAAGAATTTCAGAGTCATCTTAATATCCTTTTAATTTCATGCCCTAAATCCAAATATTTGTCAAGTATTGTTAATTGTACCTCCACATTATTCCTTATATATGTCCCCTTCTTTTCACTCAAACAGCCACCATTCCAGTCCAGACTTTCACTATTTCCCCCTGGATTGTTGAAATAACTTCGAAATTTACCACCTTCAATTTATCCAGTACACAGTGGTCAAACTGATTTTTCTAATGTAAAGGAAGGATTAGAATTTTTCTCAAAAATCTGACAATAGATTATGAAAAAACTACTTGAACATACCTAACAACACAGTGTAAAGTTTTTTTTTAAGATGGAATTATAGGGCTATTGGATAGAAACTACTGATGATCATAGACAACTTTATATGATTGTCTAGCAGGTCAGGCATAAAATGTGGAGGGAAAAGCAGGTTGATTCTACTTTAAGGTGAATTTTAAAAGAACAATTTGTTTTACACCTTTACCTTTTTGTCTCTTGGAGGTATACAAAAAATAGAAAGAAGATTTTTTTTCTCCTATCCTTATCAGCAAAGGCATTTTGTGACACAAGTATATGGTAGGAAAGGAATCCATGAGTAGAATCAAATGTATAGCATCTAATATTGAGATGCTTGCCCTGGAGATAGCAAGTCTCAAAGCAAAACACTTCATGAAACTAGGGTATGGACTTCCTTCCGGGGGTGGAGCCATGGTAGCGGAGATCAGACAGGAGTCTCTGTAACCTCCTCTAACCTCCCCTCAAACCAACAACATATGAAGCCTCTAGACTGATTCTGAAGCAAAAAAATCCTCAATATCTGGAGAACAACACGATTCTAGAAGAAGATACTCTGGAAGAACCTCAAAACAGGTCTGTTTTAATTGGGCAGGGGGTGGCCTACTGAATCCAGACTGCAGCACAGGGAGACCGGGGCAGGGAGCTGGAGCAGGGAGCTGGAACAGGAGTCAGAACAGGAGTGCAAGCGTTGTGCTTTTCACACACCTGGGAGTCTTCTGCGGGCCTCTTGGACCAATCTGTCCTGATTGTGGGCAGGTGGTTTGGAGGGTCTGCCTTTTGAGGGGGATAGATTGTGAACCACTGAACCCCTGAGGAGCATTGCACCTACCTGCCATTACACAGCACCTTAAAGCAATCAATCAAACAACAGGACTGATAAGCACCAGAAATAATTCAATCAGCAGAGCTGCCCAGTACCTGAAATAATTCAATCAGCAGAACTGCCCAGTTCCTGAAATAACTCAATCAGCAGAACTGCCCCAGGGCAAATTAAAGCAGCTGTCCCACCTTTGCCCTAAACAGACCTCACACCTTTAAAAAAAATGAATAAAAAACCAAAAAGAGCTCTCACCATAGACAACTTTTATGGAGAGAGGGAAGAACAGACCTCAAATCCTGAGGCCCATAAAGGTAAAGCAACTCCAGAAAAAGCCCCAAAGAGAGACATAAATTGGTCTCCATGTCACAAGGCTTTCTTTGAAGATTGCATAAAAAATCTTAAAAGAGAGTTAGAAGAAACATGGGGAAACAAAATGAGATCACTGCAAAATAAAATAGAAAAAATGGAAAAAGAATGCAATGAACAAAAAAATGTAATTGGTCAATTGCAAAAGGAACTAAAAACAGTAACTGAAGAAAATAAGACATTAAAAATTAGAATTGAACAATTGGAAAGGAATGACGCATCAAGACTTCAAGAATCAGTCGAACAATAACAAAAACATGAAAAGATAGAGAAAAACATGAAATATCTCCTAGGAAAAACAACTGACCTGGAAAATAGATCTAGGACAGACAATCTAAGGATTATAGGGCTTCCTGAAAGCCATGATGAAAAAAAGAACCTGGACACTATATTCCAGGAAATCATAAAAGAAAACTGCCCTGATATTTTACACCCAGAAGGCAAAATACTCCTTGAAACAATCCAC
>JAJPUD010020931.1:0-23866 GCA_023553655.1 Myrmecobius fasciatus | reverse complement strand
AAAAAAAAAAAAAAACATTCATTGCTTTTGAGGAAACAATAGCACAATGTCTATTTTTCATCAATGTTTCCTTTTCTCTTTTTTCCTGATTTTTTGGGTAAGGTCTTGTTATTCTCCCTATATTTTACATAACTATGGTAAATATATATATTGTTCTAATATTGCTCCCTTTAAAATATCTTACTTCATGTAAGTCCTCTTTATCTTTCTTTCTAGTATTCATGTTCATTCATAAATAATTAGTTAATTTGATGAGAGGCAACATGGGCATAGTGGGCAGAGACTAGGCTTTGAGATGAGGAGGATCTGATCTCAAGACCTACCTCTGACATCTAGTAGACATATCACTTGGTAAGTCACTTGACCTCTAAGGGAGTCACCTTGCAGAGAAGGTGGTAAACTGCATTTTCAACCCTAAGAGTTTAGTATAGTAATGAAATTACAAGCCCAGTCTTTATTCCCCTCCCCATTTTGTCTGTACATAAACACTTATACATGTATTTGAGCATTTGTACTTCTATTTTATCTATATCTATACACAGACACACACATACATGAGTACCTCATATATATCTAAACATCTATATACACATGTATATCTCTGTGTACATATATACACATCTCCATATAGTTCTGTAGCCATTTGTCTTGATACATATATACATATATATGAGTGTCTATATAATGTATATACAAACATCTATATATACATGTATATATACATAAACCATGTATATATACATGTATCTCTAACTATATACATATATGTGTATACATTTATACACACTTATAACCCTATAGTTATCTCTATAGATACATATAGACACATGAGTGTGTACATTTATATGTATATGTACATACATAACGATACATGGGCATACATGTTACAGCATATACCACACACATATCGTGGCTGAACATATGTATGCATACATGTGCATGTACACATATGTGATGCTGTATATATGTTGACACACATGCATAAAATGTGTGCGACACTTATATTTATATACATGTGTAACTATGTTGTGTATGTATACACACATGTCTGTATATATCCCCATGTTTGTATGATATCTATGTCTACATATGCATGTATGCATACATTTATGTCTATACATAAAGACATATAAGGGTATACATCCTATATATATATATGTATATATGTGTACACATATGTCTCTCTGTCTTCTCTGTCAGTCTCTGTGTCTTTTAATATTTTTTTTTTTTTTTGTTGAGGCAGTTGGGGTTAAGTGACTTACCCAGGGTCACACAGCTAGGAAGAATCTCTGCGTCTTTTGACTTATGATTTCATAAAGTGAAGGGAGCTATAGTTGAAGATTCCCTTTACCCTGGAGATTGATAATCATTCTCCAATATAGGGTCTTAGAAAAATGACATGGTGCATTGCATCTTTAAGCAATTTATTTAGGATTCACAATCTCTCAGAGAAGGTTTTGAACTCAGGTCTTTCTGGATTTATCCATGTCATTTTCTTTGCTCATTACCTCCAAGATGTCAGCTTTGGGGTCTGCAGGTGTCTTGTAAACTTCCAGAGTGCAGGGAAATCAGATTAAAGTATAATTAGAAAATATTAAATGAAATAAATAAAAATATAACCCAACACAGATAATGCCCATTTTCTAAGTCAATCTGCACCATCAGGGATCCATTTCTATTTGGATTTGCCTCCTCTGAATTACTCCCTACTGCCTTCTTTATTTCTTAAAAACAATAATATTCCATTTCATTTATATACAACAGTTTGTTCAGGCATTTCACAGCAGCTGCACATGTGGGCTATTGCCAGCTCCTGTTGCTATTATAAATAAAGCAGCTTTGAATTTTTAAGTATTAACAGACTTTTATTTCTGTGTAATAATATCCTTAGAAGAGTATTCTTACAGTAGGCTCACTGGGGCAAAGGATATGAACAGTTTTGTGGATCTGTAATCTACTTGGTATGGACATTCCCATGACTGATGTAGACCTGGACAGATCTTGATTTGCTCTTGAATTCTCTTTTTAAAAATTATTATTATTATTCTTATTAGCCACAGGTCTTTAGGAGACAGGCTAAAAACTCTGTGGTCTTTAGTCCTAACTGGCCCTTTTACTCCCACCCTGCCACTATCACAGAAGTAGAAAAGGGCCACACAGATCTAAGCATCATTTGGCCTTTTAATCAGTTTTGTATTTGGTCATGGATAAACATTCATCATCCAGAAGCCATTCTCACATTGATTCTGCTTTCTGTACTTAGCTAGCCAGGTCCCCAGATAACCCACAGAATTTGACTCCCTGACTATATTCTTAAAACTTTCTATAATAGGAAGCCTGGATGACCTCCCTGATACAATGTGGTCCCAGAATTAGACTTTGGCTGGTCCTTCACAGGTATTCAACACAGAATACAGATTTGGGCAACTGTCTTATGTGTGAGGAGAAATTGAAATAGAAGGAGAAAGAACCTCTCAGCTTCATTCTAATAATAGACATTAATAAATGGTTAAAAAAAGAGATGGATTTGAATTTTACTTCCATTTTGTGAATGAGGGTGAAGGATCAGGCAGGAGAAAGCTCATGATTGTTAATGAAAAGGATCCACAATTCAGAGCCAAACAAAATGGTAAATAAACTCAGAACAGGCCCAGTAATTTGATAACGAGATTGGGATGCTGCCTGTGTGAGTATTTAAGAAGCGTCCTGAATATTGATGCTAAATTTTAGAACTCCACAGGACCTCAGGGGCCTTGGAATAAAATCCCTTTGTTTTATTATTATTTATTAAATGACTCGCCCAAAGGCAAACATTTAGTAATTTCCTGGAAGGAATAGAACTTTTAAAAAGGTAGCAAGATTAATGAATATTCAAGATTTGATGGAAAATTGCTGCATTGTAAAAGATGATGACTAGGTTGATTCTGGGAAAACATGGAAAGACTTGCATGAAATAAAAAGTGAAATGAGCAAAAACAAGAGAACATTGTATACATAATAGCAGTATTGTTTGAAGAATAACTAAGTTATTTTGCAAATTATAAATACCCATATCAGCTATAAAGCTATCAAGGAAGATGCTATCCACCCCCCAAAAAAGAACCGATAAATAGAACTATATATAGTGTGGTTTTATATGCATATATGTCTATACATATGTATGTGTGGGTATCTAGGTATATATACCCACACATGCACACACACATATAATGCACGTGTACACATATACATGTATGTGTGTGACTGTATGAGTATGTGTGAAATGATGATCTTTTCTAGTACTGGGTAAGGAGGGAAAGAGGGAAACAGTCCAGAATTTAAAATGTAACAAAAACAATAAATTAAATTAAAAATATGTAGTATTTCAGATTCTTTTTCTTTTCCTCTATTTTAATTAAATTCATGATATTCTAAAAGTTGAATTTAGGAAGGAAAACAATGAATTTAGGAAGGAAGCAAAAAAAAAAAGCTTTTTGAGCAATTTTTTTCCCAACAAAATTTTTAAGGTTTTTTGTTTTTATTTCCCCAGAGTTTTTCTCTTTTCTTCTTTGTTGACTATAAGTTTGGCCATAGTAACATATTTAAAACCTCACACTGTAAGTAGTTGCAGTAGTATGCAAAATAATAGAATAGCTGAAAATTAAATTCCATTATACTTATATAAAATAACATTTTCCTAATTTTTCCAAAGTCATTTCGAGCACCCATTCCTTCCAAGTCCTTGGCAATCATAGAAACTCTGAATGCTCGAAGGAAGCTTAGTTACATTTTTAGCCTATATCATAATTTTCATGCCAGAGACGTAGGTAGTATGTAACATTTTATATCTATTTTAAACCTCAAGTAAGAATAAATCACTGATTACCAGTTCTTTTAAGGCTAGTGGCCTTAAGTTTTATAGTGAGGCTTCCAGTTATCTCTATGAAATCATGGTTCTTTTGGGAGAGAATCATCCTGTTCCCCTAAGAAAACAAATTCTTTGTCTGTACTCTGGGCACATATAGTTCTCTGATTTGCTGTGCTGTATGTCCAGGACTTAGCATAGAATTATACACAGAAAAAATGTAAATTAAACCCTTTTGATGATCTAATGAGTATATGAAATATAGATACAAATAGTTAAAACTGGACCCAATATCAGTTGTGTGCCAATTCTTAATGATGTGACATTACTAATGATGATTAATTATGTGATATGATCTTAGTGTGCATAACCTTTAATTGGGACAGACTTTAGGTAATATAAACTTCTCCCATATTGTTATTTCCCTTCTCTTCAAGTGTGAACTTTTTACTGAAGAAAAAAATCTTCCAAGCTGAGTTTTGAATCCATAAGTCCTCTTGTTTCTTTGGGCCATTTTAATGTGTCTGATTTTCTGTGTAATGATAATATTGTCTTTATTGTGAACCTCTTAGCATTTAGGAATAGCATCCTACCCCCTTTTTATGTTGGACTCTGGGTACCTCTCCTACTGTTAACATTATGTGAATCATTGCTAATGCTATTAACATTTGAAAACCTGTGAGCCTTTTAGAAAGTATGAAACATTAGATCTTTATAATGGCTAAAGATGATTTCTCCATATTTTTCTGGAAAGCACATGACTCTTAGCGGAATTAGAATTAGGTACACCTGGGATTTACCTAGTAAATGTTAGTAAATGGCTGTTTCACAATTTCTGCTTATTCACTGTTTTCTTTTTAAAACTTTAAATTTTTCCCCCAAAAAACCCCACTTCATTTTAAAACATTAAAAAAATTTAAATACCTTTTAAAAACATTAGTTAGACTTGTATGAAATAATCCAAATGGGAGTGAAAAGGGAAGGATTTTTTTTGGTTTTTCATATATAAAGACAGATACATCTTCAGTCAACAGGCATTTTTTTAAGTGTCTAAAATGTGCTAAATTCTCAAAATACAATGATATGAAGCAGTTCCTTTCTTTGAGGAGCTTATGTTCTATTAGCGAAATAATGCATACATTTATAAGAAGACACAAAGCATATGCAAAATAAATATAAATTTTGGGGAGATAAGAGTAGCTAGAAGGATGAGGAAAAACCTCAAGAAGAGGAGACATTTGAACCAAGCTTTGAAGGGATCCAGAGATTCCAAGAGGCTGAGCTGAGCTGAAGAAGGGAAGTTTTTGCATTATGGAAAGATAGTCTGGGCAAAGGCATAGAGACAAGAACTGGAATGCTTCTTCCTACACATAACATACACACAAACACATACCTTCTCCCACCAATTCTCCTTCCTTTTTGGAACCCTACTTTTCTGTTCCTTGGTAGAGATAGAAGAAAGCAATATCTGGATTCACTAATGTCTACATTATTGGTTCTAATAAATATCTCACTGGTAATAAGTCTGTGGTTATCAGAGTAAACACTTTTTATTTCTAGTGTTGCTCCTATTTAACAGGCTCTATTTTGGCAGGTAAGGAACAGAAATGTAATTTCTCATTGAATTTTGTGTATTGTGGAGGTATTACCAATTGCATAGGCTTGGGGAGAGAGAACTTGCCAGAAGAGTAAAGCAAATGATGATGACAATTTCAATTTAAGTTTCATATGTTATATAACAACTAAACCCCTTACCTCTTCTTTAGAAGTTGTTGATCAAGTCTTTTCACAGAACAGTCTACTAGGCATTATTTGAAGTACAAATCAAAGAGATCAAGGAATTTGGTGTAATACCATGGACCTATGTGTCATGGAAGATAAACCATACAAGTTCTGGTTATTGCTTTGGAATTTTTTTTTTAATTTACTAAGGCAGCCCAGAAACAAACAAAAACAACCCAGCTCTCTAGGTGTGACCAATAAAATAATGTAGTATAGCTGGGGTTTTTTGTGTTTTGTTTTGTTTTGTTGCTAGATTTTTGTTTGTCTTAATTTCATGTGATAAAACAGTAATAACAATAATAAAAGCTAGTATTCATGCCATTTTAAGGTTAGCAAAACATATTAAAGACATCCCATTTGATCTTCATAATAATTCTGTGAAGCAGGTGGTGCTACTATTATGTTCATTTGACAGATGAAGAAACTGTAGCAGGTGTTAAGTAACTTGTTCTGGGTCACACTGATGAGGTCATGGGTAATTAGGTGACGTTGACAGAGAAAGTCTGAAATACTGTTAAGATTATAATACTCCTTGAGGCAAGCAGGCAAGGACACCATGGGGATTAGCTCAGCCTTACAGTCCCATCCCCTGTGGAGGTCTTGGGTAGCCCCACTTTATTCAATCAGAAAGCCAAGTTATGACGTCAAACCCCCAAGGTCAAATTTCCTTTCTCCTAGTTAATTGTGAGTTCCACTAGGGAATTTGTCTTTTCTTTTGTTTACTATTAAAATCCCTTTCTTTGTTAACTATATGCTTTCCCAAATCTATTTCATATTTATCACTCCTGGTGTCTATTTTACCTTTTGATTTTGTCTAAAACCTCTTCTCATAAATAAAGATAACTTTTGGCAAAGAGAACTCTATTGTGGATTCTTTACATGTTCCTGGTGCCTTGCACTTCATATTTTGAACTAGGAATTGTTCTCAAACCTTATCATTTGGTACCTACCTCATCAACATCACATACTAGAGTTGAAGTTGGGAAAGGGGACCCCAAAAGTTTGGGGTCACAGATTGGAGTTGTGAGGTGTCTCAAAAGAATTAGCAGGTTTGAATCCATTTCCTAGTCAAGAGGCAAAGTTTATTGTAATTGTTAATGCCATTACAAACAAACTAAATTCCAAGAGAATTTAGCAGTTCTGAGAGAAGACCCCTTTATCCAGCTTTTTTTCATTGACATGTTAATTCTGTGGCTCAAAGGAGTGGTCTCCAGAAGTTGGTTATTATTGACCAGATTATCACTGACCAAATCATCAGGGAGCAATGAATCGAGGAGTGGGCTCCAGAATTTGATTATCACTGACCAACAGATTATTTATCTGACAGTCAGCAATGAACTGAGGAGTTGTTTATTAACTATTATCTCAGGAGTTTGATCACTACGGCTGTTCTGAGGCCAGAAGCTATCTAACTGAGGAATGGTCTATTCAGAACTAGACAGATTGGGCATGAGAGTTTCCTAAAGCAGAGTCCAAAGCCAAAACATTTAGGATTACTGATTTAACAGAAGCCCCTTTAAGATCAGGGGATTACAAAATCATATTACATCACGAGTATGTATCTGAGACAAGATTTGAATTTTTTCCTGAATCTAAGTCCAACATTCTATTCATATTTACTGTCACTTTGAGTCCTTTTTTTTTTTTTTTTTTAGTTACGTCCAATCCTTCATGACTCCAAATGGATATTGAAGTAGTTTGCAATTTCCTTTGTCAGTTCATTTTACATATGAGGAAAAGGAGGCAAACTAGGTTAAGTGACTTATTCAGTGTCACACAACTAAGAGTCTGAGACTGGATTTGAATTCACAAAGATGAGTCTTTCTGTGTTAGATGGGTGCTCTATCCACTGCCCACCTAGCTGCCAGGTTAAAGAAGTCAGAGTAGTTAAACTTAGGTATCCAGGTCAAATCTCAAGTTCTCTCCAAGAGTATGTCTATATATAATATAGTATATAATTCTTGCTACTTGCTCTTAATGAGAACAACAAATTTGCAAGTTTTAGGATGTTTCCCTTAATTCACATAAAATTCTATTTTTTTTCTTCTTTAGATTTTAAAAATTCTACTCTTCATGTTTTTATCATTTAAACAGAATGTGCAAAAAAAGGTGTTATTACTCATTGCATATCATTTGTTATTCATTCACATATTCACTCATTTTGAATACATTTGTGTACATACTGGGAGTTCTGAGGGAATAAATGACTCACTATACTTGGACCAATTAAAACATTTAAAATGTACCTAAGATTTAAAACTTGAAATTATATGCTTACTAAACAAATATTAGCCAACTCTCAGACCTACTTTTCATTGATCCCTTTCTCTCCATTCACTTTTATATTATTAGGGTTTAAGGGGACTCCAAAATTCTGGACTCTTGATTGACATTACCTATCACATCAGTATAACATAAGGGTTATTTGTGACATGCTAATAATGAATTTCTCAGAGCCATCATCTTCATTTAAACTTTAATTATCTCTTTTCTGGCCCATTGCAGTTTGACTCATCTTTGTAGTAACTGTTCAGTCATTTTCACTCTCTTCATGATCCATTTGGGGTTTTCTTGGTAGAGAAACTGGAGAGATTTGCTGGGTTTTTTTCTCCAGCTTACTTTACAGATGGGGAAAATGGAGGCATACAAAGTGGAGTAATTTGCCAAGGTCATACAGCTAGTAAATGTTTGAGGCAAGACTTGAACTCAGGAAAGAAAATCTTCCTAACTCCAGGCCCAGCACTCTGTCTAGTGTGTCTCCTAGCTGTCCAATTCTTTGTGTATCTTTATCTGTGTATTCAACCCTCTTTTATCTGATTTAGGGATGAGTGATTTTCTGAAATATTGTTACTTCTACCCCTTCCTTTTTCCCCTTTCCTTTTCATTTCTTCCATTTCTCTCTTTTTTAATAATCTGCAGAAGAGAACCACACTTGCATTGTCTTATTCACATCCCTCTGTGACCCTTGAAGATATCTGGATTCAAAAAGAACACCTGTTCTCTTTTCCCCTTATTAGAATGTAAATCTTTCATGATTGTTTAGCCAATTCCTAATGCTCAAATGCCTTTCTATATTTCACTTGATGCCTTTGTTTGCATTTCAAAGCTTTATCCCAGCTCTTGTTTTTTTATCAGGAATGCTTGAAAGTCCTCTATTCTATAAAGCATCTATTTTTCCCTGAAGGGTTTCTATTCAGTTTTTCAGAGTAAAAGTTTTTTTTGAATATTTGTATTCCTAAAACCTAGTACAGTGACTAGCATCTGCTGTAAAAATATTCTTGTTGATTAATTCTTTGCTTTAAGCCTTTATCTTTTTTGCCTGTTTAAAAGTCATATTACTTTTATTTTCAATAGATTTGAATCTGGTTCCTTGGTACTTAAACTGTTTCTTTCAGGTTACTTGGGTTCTTTTTTTTTTTTTAATCTGGATTTTGACTATTTCTGGATTTTTTCCACCACCACCCCATCTTCCTGTCCCAGTTTGGATTTTCTTTCAGAAGGTGAATGTGGTGAATTTGTTCTACTATATTTTGCTCTCTTGTTCTCATTTATCTTTGCAGATACAAAAAAGTTTCTTGAAACTGAGTGAGACCAGGTGAAGCTTTTTCAAAAAGTCTATGAGATGGAGTAGATCAGACCTTAGGCCTAAATCACGTGATCCCTATTCTCAGAAGGTTACAGGATCTCAAGGTCAGACCCTAGGTCAGCTTCAGGAAGTGACTTGACCCACAGAAAGCAGACATTGATGATCATTGGTCAATAATAGGTACTGCCCTTTTAGTCCATCCAGTGAAAAGACTTGGTTCTTTTGATATTTAACCAGATTTACTACTTCCTGCTTGCCAGGTCAAGCACATGTTGGTTGGGAGCTGAAATATCTCTCGGGTGTGCATGGGCCTCTTCCTACAGGGACTAAATAAATGCTTTCTCTTTGTACCCAAAGATGTCTCTAATTAGTTAATTAGAAGGGCGTCTAGCACCAGTCCCATCAGTTTCCTTATATGTAAAAGGAGAAGGTTGGATGAGCTAACATCCCTTCCAGTTTTTTTTTTTTTTTTGGTTCTATTGACTCTTTGTACTTGTATACTATCACCTAATGTACTGCTTAGCATATAGTAGACACTTAAATTTAAGTAATTAGAAAACTGGTTTGATTTTGGTATTAAAAATATGCCCTAAAAGAACAAAGTATCTTTAGCTATATTGCAAATAAATATTCCTCCTGTTGCTGTCATGAAACTAAAACATTCTTTAGTCAATACAAAGGATATTTCACACAGCCTAGAGGGAATTTGTGGGCAGCTGGGTGGGGTACTCATCTTCTTGAGTTCAAATGTGGCCTCAGATATTGACTGTGTGACCCTGGGTAAGTAACTTAATCCTGTTTGATTAAGTTTTCTCAACTGTAAAATGAGCTGGAGAAGAAAGTGACAAACCATTCAAGAAAGAATCTTTGCCAAGAAAACCCCAAATGAGTTATAAAGAGTCAGATATAGCTAAAATGACTGAACAACAACAAAAGGGGAATTTGAAATATTAAATGTTTGGTTAAATTAATGAATTTTTCCAACCACATCAGCATTGAAACACTTTTGCTAACATAGTTTTGTGTGCATAGTAGGTGTACAGTGACCATCTACAATGATGATGCATGAGTGTAATAGTCTTTCCCTTATACTTTGTGGTCACACAAAACTCATCTGCTTTTTCTCAGTCTTTCAAGGAAAAAATCTGTCAATCAGTAAATGTTGACTATATGTATATATAAAAAGGAGCTCACATTCTAATAGGGGAGACAATTTCAAAAGAAAGAAAGAGAGAAAGAAAGAGAAAGAAAGAGAGAAAGAAAGAGAGAAAGAAAGAAAAAGAAAGAAAGAAAGAAAGAAAGAAAGAAAGAAAGAAAGAAAGAAAAAGAAAAAATGTATATAAACACACAAAATATTTACACAAAAGCACAAAAGATATGTACAAAAATTGGAAGATAATCTTATTGAAGAAGGACATGGTAGCTAAGAAATGGTGGTGGAAGGGGCCAGAAAAAGAAGGAAACAAGGGTTTATTAATATTAATATATACTAATTTAAAAATTAATGCTACTAATACAAATCATTTTATGCTCACAATAACCTTAGAAGATAAAGGATAAGCACATTCCCATTTTACAGATAAGGAAATTGAAGCAAACAGAGATTATGTCTTCTTTATAATAAATGCAAATTGATATTTCTATATACAAATATAAGTGATACTTAGAATATATTAAATATATTTTGTGCTAGTACTATTATATGCAAAGCACTTTACCATTTCACCTGATCTTTACTGCAACCCTAGGAAGTAGGAGCTATTATTTTCCCCATTTTACACTTGAATAAAGTGAAGCATAAGAAGATAAAGGAATTGCTCTAATTAGTAAAACTGCCTAAGAGTAGATTTGAACTCAGTCCACATCCAGTATTCTGTGCACTATGGCACCTCCTAGCTGCCTCACTGGGCTTCTATATAGCCTTTACTGTTCCTGTTCTTTATTGTTTGTTTTTGAGGAGGATTATAACATCAGGGAGGTGACACCATGACATGCAAGTCAATTAGGTTTTTTTTTAAAAAAGCTAGCCTCTAGGCTTATTGCAGAAGGTGAGGTTTGAATTGAGTCTGGAAGGAGAAAAGAAAACAAATAAAAATTCTTTTTGGGGATAAAAAAAATCACTTCTATAGTCTTCAGTTGGTAGAATGGGGTTTATTTGGGGGACTTGAAAATGGAAAGCAGAATTAAATTATAAGATACTGAGGAAAATAATTCAACTGAACTCTACATAAAAATGAAAACAAAGATGTGTGTATTTGCACCTGGGATGGATGTCAGCTATGTCAATATAATCACTGTGATTACAGATACTTTGCCCTCTGAAATTCCTATATTATCATTTGAGAACACAGGATCATCAATTATAGAGGTATATAATTATTCAGTAGAGTCAGAGAAGTGAGATGTAACTTCATTAAATTTTTAAGTAGAGTTGCATTAAAACATGAGCTTTGACTTCAATCTTCTTCAAGAATGAATCAACAAATCAGCATTATTTGTCACCTGCTATGTGCCAGATGGGAAGCTAAGTGACTCAGTGGTTAAAGTGCCAGGCCTGGAATTAGGAAGACCCATTTTTCTGAGATTTGAACTCAGATATTTACTAGCTGTGTGATCCTAGGCAAGCCATTTAACTGTGTTAGCCTCAGTTTCCTTATTTGTAAATAGCTGGAGAAAGAAATGGCAATCTACTTCAGTATCCTTGCCAAGAAATCCCAAATGGACTCACAAAGAGACTGAAACAATTCAGTTACAACATATACCAATACTGGGCTAAATTGGTTGCTATCAAGAAGCTTAGTTTATCAGGATTAAGTCTATATACAATTAAAGATAAATACAAATTATCTATAAAGTAATTTGGCAGGGGATGCAGGGACTGGGGCCATCAGAAAATATTTCATCTAGGCAGTGCCTCTTGATCTGAACTTTGAAGGATGCTAGGGATTTTAAGAAGTGGAAATGAGGTGAGGGAAGGGGAAATTCTAGGTATTGGGGAATTGCTTATGTAATGCCTTGGAGGCTGGAGATGGGACATGCTATTTAGCAGAGAAGGCATTGGGTGAAATATAGATTATGTGTAGGGGAGTGTTAAATAGTAATCCTGGGAAGGCAAGATGTGATCAGATCATGAAGGCCTCTCTAAATACCAAACGGAAATTCTGTCTTCTGGGCGATAAGAGATCTGGAGTTTTTTGACCTGGGGAATGACATGCTCAAACACATGTGTTAGGGATAACATTTGGGCAGTATTGAGGACTTGAGGCACCAAGCTTTTTTAGGAGATTCTTGTAGCAGTTCAGATGATTGGTGCTGAGGGCTTATATTCATTTTGGGAATGAGGGAAAGAATGTAGATTTAAGAAGTTGTTCAGTAAGTAGAAATAATAAGCTTTGGCCACAGATTGGTTATGGAGGATGAAAGAGCATCAGAATGCAAGTATGACTGAAGCTATCTATCTAGATTACTAGGAAAATGATGGTTACCTTGATACTAATAAAAAATGTTAGAAAAAGTGTGGTTTGGAGGGAAGAATAGAATTCTAGAATCATCCAATTGGAAATGTCTTATAGGTAAACTGGTGATGTGGAAATAGAGTCCAGGAGATATATTAGGCCTAGGATAGATACATTGATGAGCCATCCTCATAGAATTGACCCATTGGGAAAACAATTAAGATGATCGAGAAAGAAGGTTTACAGAGAAAATAGAAGTGCAGAACCTTGGGGTACACCCACATTTAGAGTGTGGGATACAGATGATGAGCTAGCAAATGAGACAGAGAAAGAGTGGTCACATCAGTAGAAGGAGTGCTAGGAGAGGATAATCCCATGGAAACTCAGAAAGGAGGGAATCCACAAAAGAGTGATCAGTAGTGTTAAATGCTGCAGAGAATAATGAGATCTGAGAAAAGACCTTTGAATCTGACAATTAAGACATCCGTTAACTTTGGAAAGAGTAGTTTCAATAGTGTGATGAAGTTAAGAAGGCAGACCACCAGAGGCTGAGAAAGAAAAGGCAAAGAATGTGGCCCCCCTCCCATTTTGCCCTGGGTATTTGATTGTAAAAGGCAAGCTCTTAGACAAAAAACACAGAAGAGAAATTAAGGAAGTTGAGGGGTAGATAGTATAATTTTAGAATTACAATGTTGAATTGTTATATGAATATTATATATACATATATATAAATATATATTTTTAAAAGTTGAATTTGTTCTGTGTAAAAAAGCTGTATATACTAGATATTCATATGTACTTTATATGATATAGTATATACTTACACTATATATGATATACTATATAAAAATACTATATCTTACTTTTTTTTTTTTTTTGGTTGAGGCAATTGGTGTTAAGTGACTTGCTCAGGGTCACACAGCTAGGAAGTTTTAAGTGTCTGAGGCTAGATTTGAACTCAAGTCCTCCTGACTTCAGGGCTGGTGCTCTATCCATTGTGCCCTTCGGAATGGCACAATCTTATATATCTTACCTTTTAATGTGTTTCTTTATATATGAAAATTATTATGTTTCACAAGTTCCTAGTAGAAAACAAAAAAAAAAATTTAAGTATTTTTAAATTGTCTGCTTTAATGGGACTTGGCTACCTGGGGATACTGAGGGAGAAAAAAGACCCTGCCCTATATTTTATATAAATTGAGTATATAATATGAACAGATAAGTAAATTCAAGAAGCTGACCCCAGGAGGAAGCTAAGGCATTTCCAAGCTGGAAGTGAGGAGTGAGGGCATTTTAGCTGTGTTGGACAGCCTATGCAAGGCTTGGAGAGAAGATGGAATGCATGTTTGTTCCTGTTAACAAATTTAGCTGCAAGTTGAGCTAGAAAATTGGGAGGGTGAAAGGGAGAGTGTGAAATATATCTGCAAGAGTAGGTTCAAATGAAATTGTGAAGGGCTTTCAGGTATAAAACAGATGTTTAGTCTCTTTAGTCCTAAAGGCAAAAGGAGGCTGAAGATGTTTAGAAAGAGTTATAATAATATAAAATCAGATAATAAGTATATGGTGCTTGTTACATAGTAATCACTATATAAATATTTACTGTTATTAGTTTCAGTGGTGATATTTCAACATTGTACCTTTCTTTTTTAATAGTATTTTATTTTTTCCAATTATGTGTAAAGAATGTTCAATATTCATTTTTTATAAGATTTTAAATTCCAGCTTTTTCCCCCTCTCTCCACCCCTTCCCATTCTTCAAGGCAGGAAGCAATCTAATGTAAGTTATTTATGTGCAATGTAAAACATTTTCAGATTAACATTGTACCTTTCGCTCTAAATCTAGCTCTCTTTCACGTGGTTAAATTAAACATAGTTCTTACTCTCAAAGAACTTATAGTCTAGTAAGGAAGAATTTTTATATATATATATATATATATATATATATATATATATATATATATATGAAAATTCAGAACTAATGAGTATGAAAATTCGATAGAAATATAAACTTCTGTGAGAGTTTGCAGGAAAGAGAGCCCACTTCTGATAGAGAGAAGACACAGCTCTGTGGCATAGGTGGTGTTTGCAAAATCATCCAGACATTATAGACCCCATGGGTAATTAGAGCAAAGGCTTGAGATAGTGAGATCCATTTGGCAGGAGTATAGGTATCATAAAGGGGATTAGTATTGAACAGATCCAGAGTGAGAGATTGGAACTTGTCTAGAGGAGATCTCAAACTCCATGCTCCTACGTATATTTCCTATTTTGTAGGGAGTAGGGAGCTGTTAAAGTATTTGAGTCGGGGATTATCCGACCTGTGCTCTGGGAAGATTAATTTGGCAAGTGAATAGATTGGCAAGGAGAGAACATTGAGAAGCAAAAATTGCACTATCCCAACAGCATGTATTTATTATACTATCTAACTACTTCCAGGGCAATACAATATTTTAAATATGTTAAGCCAAAAGGAGGCTATCATTGCAAGTCTGTTTGCAGGTTTGTGTGCAGGTCAATATTTTGATGATTTTTTAAACAGAAACTGGAATTATCAGTTGATCATGGAAAGTACATTCTTTCATATTTTCCATTGAAAGTTGCTGAATCAATAATACCTATTACAGAAAGATAGTTTACCATAATGCTTCCCCCTTCCTCTTCCCCAATTCCCCAATTAGCATGGTATTATTAATCATTATATAGTTATCATTTTTATACTTAGAGAGCAACTTTTAAAAGCTTTTTTAACTTAAAAAATATAATTTCAATAGAATATTCATTAACTTTTTGTCTCTGCTGCTTCCTTCTTTCTGTAGTGCCAAGTGGTTTTAATGGACTAGTCCAGGTTTTTTTCACCTATCAGTGATTACAGCCATTAGTTCATGTTAGAGCTAACTATCTTTATGGGTTTAGCTTTCCTTGGTCTCAAAGACTTTCAGACCCTATCAGAAATGTAGAAATATTGATGAATTAGGGTCTTTGGTTAGTTGGAAGTCTAGAAAATTCAGAGATAATAAAAATCAGGTTTTTTTTTTAAATTTCAATTTTGATGTATACAGAGAAATCCTACTATTTATGGAATTTATAATACAATGTAAAGTTTTGGTCTTTTAGAGCATGTCATGAATTTGAAATTGAGAATGATAATAGGCTAAATCTAATTTTTTTTTAATGTGGAACCCTTAAAGTTCTAATATATAACTTTGGACTTGTGGCACCCCAGCAATATCTATAGATTTGTATATTTGTATAGATTTTCAGGTATATTTTAATATTGGCAATTTTATTGGATTTCCATTTATAAGTGATGAATGCAGGATTCTAAGAAAGTTATAGTATTAGAAACCCAGAAGGTCTCAGAGTAAAATGGAATTGGTATTTTTTGTCATCTAAATGCTTCAAGTAGAGTCTGATCAATGCAGGATTACCTTAGCATTGTCTAAAACTCTATCCTTTCCCACACAGGTATATATTGTGTTTGGTCATTTCAGTCATGTCCTACTCTTCATGATTCTATTTAAGGATTTCTTAGCAAAGCTATTGAAGTACTTTGTCATTTCCTTCTCCAATTCATTTTGCAAATGAGGAAACTGAGACAAAGAAGGTTAAGTGATTTGCCTGAGTCAAATAGTTAATAAGTGTCTGAGGTCATATTTGAACTAAGAAAGGGGTCTTTTTGATTCCAGGACCAGCACTTTACCTACTGTGCCACCTATTCTTGGTGCTATTTTTAAATTTTGGTAACAATTAACTCAATGCTGTGGTTTATAATAATGTCAAGAATAATATGGAAGGAGGTAAACAAAACCATACTGCCTGTCCCAAAAGTCTTAGTGCAACTTTAAGTTTTAGTAACTAAACTTTAGTAACTTATACTAGTAACTTTAGTAGTTTTTGGTAATTAAACTTTAGTTACTGAAAGTTAAAATTTCATTAAGACTTTTGGAATACCCAATATGATTTTGTTCTCCTCCTCAGAGCAGGTACTTTTGTGCAATTCTTGACATTACTGTAAACTATAGAATAAGGTTAATTAGGGTATGAAAAGGAAAGAAATATTTCTTTAGAAAATTAAATAAAAAAAGAATAATAGCTCACTGTTAAAATACTTCAAATAGAACATAATAACTCACATTTCTATACCACTTTTAGGTTTGTTAAAGTATTTTACATATCTTATCTCCCTATTTCCTCACATCTTTGTGACATAGGTATTATCAATATTTTCTTTTGTATAGATGAGGTAATTAAGTCTCAGATAGGTTAAATGACTTGGTAGGTTAAGATCATTCAACCAGTAAATGACTGAGGCAGGATTTCTATCCAAGATTTTGAATTCCACCCTACTCCCATAAATCATGTTGCCTCTCATGAAAAAAAAAAATGGCAGAGTTTTTTTCCCCCAGAGCAGTTTTTAATTTGGTTCACTAATTTGACTCAGTACAATCACTAATTATTTGTGGTGTTTGTTAATGAAGGCTTAGAGCCACTTGTCTAAACCATAATCAACATAGTCTAACTTTGTTAGTTTTCAATATGAAGAGCAACCTAAGCCAATTCATCCATCTGTGAAATATTTCGGTGTTGACCCTCTCTTGTATATAAGATTCTGGGCTAAAAAGAGAGTATGACAGTTTTTATAGTTTGATAATGTTTGCTTACTGAGCGTGAAATGAAATTTAACTGTGGCATGTCTGCATTTGTAAATTTATCATGGTTGTTTACACTTCTTGTGAAATGACATGTCAGGCTGTCATTCTTGAATCCCAGAATGGACTGTGAGTGGTAGGCCTTGAGAACTGAGTTTATTTCTTTTGGTTTAACAATAATTTCTTCCTTGTTCCTTTTTCTTGTACAATTTAATATAATCAATTTTATTTGTAGAATAAGCTTACTAAAGAAAAAAAGGAGAGCATTTTTGAAAAGTTACCCAGTTAAAACTTAAGAATTCTAGCTGAATGTTGAAGCAGTTGGATAATATATGATGTAATCGATTTACCCACTCCATGATTATATTTAAAGGTGTATTGCTTCTTATCAGGTGGAGAATTTCAGTAGAATAGGGTTGCAAGTACCCACTAGCTCTAGGATGTTAGCTTCTTTTTCTTTCTTTTTCTTTTTTCTAATTCTGCACATTAATATGATGTACAAGATAATACTGACTATGATACTGGTATTAGGCTATTATGTGGTTCCATTAAGCCTCATTTATATTTGAAACTGTGATCTTGACTGAAAGATTCTTCCTAGGGAACATTTTCTCTTCCTGTCTGTTCTTTTGGTTTACAAGAGAACAATCATTTAAAATAGTACCTATTTCTCTTGAGAGGAAAAAAAAATTTTAATTATGTATTTCTGATAGTTTCCTTTTTTCTATATGTATGTGATTATAGGAAAGCTTTCTTGAAAGCTACATTGCTCACCATAGTCTCATCTTTCCGTATAAGTTGTGATGATTGATTGAATCTTATAATTTAACTTTTACCTCTTAGGTTGTCTTATGGATATTCTACTTTGTGATTCATTTTCCCTATCTTTTTGGCTTATAATTCTGTAATCTTTTTTCTATAGCTTCTATTTGGGATATCATTTATTGTACAACCTAAAGAAGTTAACATATTTCAGAAGATAATCAAGTTCGAGTTGTTTTAGGAACTTTTTACTCACTTTGGATTATCTAGGTGTATATGGCCACTTTCTTTCTTTCTTTTTTCTTTCTTCTTTTTTTTCCTGAGGCAATTGAGGTTAAGTGACTTGTCCAGGGTCACACAGCTAGGAACAATTAAGTGTCTGAGACAAGATCTGAACTCAGGTCCTCCTGAATTCAGGTCTGGTACTCTATCCACTGCACCATCTAGCTGCCCCTATATGGCCACTTTCAATGGCTCTTTACTGCCGGAGATAATAGTAGAGTTGGTGGATAGTAGAGTAGTCAAGCTGATTTAGGAGAATTATAAGACACACAGGTATTTATAAGTACTTATTAACCTGTCTCAATTTGATCATAAAAATATGCATGTATTTCCTAGATGCTAAGTGTTGGTAATCATGGTTTCTTTGTTAAACACAGACATTTGAATCTCTTATTTCAATCAATTAATAAAAATATATTAGGTGTCTATTATGTGCCAGACGTGCTAAACATCTTAGTAGCTCTCATGAAGCAATCAAACAATATATTCAGATATTTCTTCATAAATTCCTGCAAATGCAGAAACTAATTAATTACTTTTGAACCCTTACTTAATTGATTAAAAACATGGAGCCTCATTTCCTATTATCTTTCCTTCCTTTTTTCAGTCTCAGATCCAAATTTCCACACTGGAAATGTCTACCACCATTACCACCAAGAAAGAAAGAAAAAAAGAAAGAAGAAAGAAATAAAGGAGGGAGGAAGAAAGAAAGATGGAAAGATAGAACAAATGAGGCGAGGAAGGAAGGAAAAAAGAAAATATGCTTCATTCTGCAATCTTAGTCTATCAGCTCTGTATCTGGAGGTAGATAGTATGTTTTAGTATGAATTCTTAGGGAATATGCTTGGTAATTTTACTGATGAGTTACTAAGTTAATTATCTTGGCAATGTAAAAAATTTTCTGGTTCTACTCACTATTCTTTGTATCAGTCCAAAAAATCTTCATAGATTTTTTGAAATCATCTCCTTTTTTATTTTTACAGTACAATAGTATTTTATCATATTCATATATTGTAACTTGTTCTGCCATTCCCCAATTGACAGGCATCCCCTCAGTTTCTAGTTCTTGCCACCACAAAAGAAAATGGCATAAATATTTTTGTATCTCTTAAGTCTTTTTCCTCTTTCTTTGATCTCTTTGTGATAGATCTAGTAGAGATATTATTGGGTCAAACGGTATGCACAGTTTTTTAGCTTTTTCGTCAAAGTTCAAAATTGATTTCCAGAATAATTGAACTGTTTTATAGCTCTATCACCAGTGTCCGATAGTGTGCCTGCTTCTCCAGAGCTTTTCCAGCATTTGTCAGTTTCCGTTTTTATTATGTTAGCCAATATGATGGGTATGTAGGGGCACTCAGAGTTGTTTTAATTTGTATTTCTCTAATTATTAGTGACAGAGTATTTTTTTCTCATGGCTATTTTTAACTTGAATTTTTCTCTGAAAATTGCTTATTTCTCTCTTTTGCCCTATTATCAGTTAGGTCATAAATATTTTTCTCTTAAATTTGATTTAATTCCCTACATATGTTAGAAAATGAGACCTTTATCAGAGAAATTTGCTGCAAAATTTTATTTTTATTTTTTCTCCTTTTCCTTTAAATTTTAACTCCTATGAATTTCTCTGTCTCTTGTTTAATTACTCACTCTTATCCTAGTCATAGATCTGGTAAATAATTTGTTTCATGCTTCCCTAACTTTCTTATGATGTCACTCTATCTAAACCATATGCCAATTTTGAGCTTATCTTTTAATATGTTGTGAGATAGTGGTCTAAACCTAGTTTCTGTCAAACTACATTCTAGTTTTCCAACCATTTTTGCTGAATAGTAAGTCCTTGTCCCAACTAGCTGGAATCTTTGGATTTATCACTAGACTCCTGTGCTTATTTGCTTCTGCATATTGTGCATCTAATCTGTTCCACTGTTCAATTTCTCTTTTCTTGTCTAAGATTTAACAAAGTATTTTGATCATTACAACTTTTTGATATAGTTTAAGATCTGGTACTATAAAGCTCCCTTCCTTTTCTTTATTTTCATCAATTTTCTTTTATTCTTCTTGATGAATTTTATGATGATGATTATTATTACTATTTTTCTTTATAAAGCAGTTCTTTGGTTCTTTGATTTGTATGGCACTGAATAAGTACATCAATTTAAATAGTGTCATTATTATTATATTGGATTGGTTTTTGTTGTGCAGTTGTTCAGTAGTGTCTGACTTTTTTGACCTTTGAATCACACTGTCTATGGGGCTTTCTTGCTATTTCTTTCTCTGAGTAATTAATTAACAGTTCTCCAGTTATTTATATGTCTATTAGTGTTGAGGGTTTTGCAATTGTGTTCTTATAGTTCCTGTGTGTCTTGGCAGATTAAGTCCCCAAGAATTTTATACTGTCTATAGTTATTTTACACGGGATTTTGTTTTCTGTCTCTTCCTACTGGCTTTTATTGGTAATATACAAAACTGCTAATGATTTGGGTGGGTTACTTTATATCCTGCAACTTTGCTGATGTTGTTTCAATTAGTTTTTTTGTTATTGACTTTCTAGGGTTCTTTAAGTAAACCATGATATCATCTGCAAAGAGTAATGGTTTTATTTCCTCTTTGCCTATGCTTATCCTTTTCTTTTTCATATTTTATTACCATAGCTAGCATTTCTAGGGCAATATTGAATGGTGATTGGGATAATGGACATTCTTGCTTCATCCCTGATCCTTTTGGAAAGGCTTCTACTTATCCCTATTACACGTACTGCTTATCATTTTAAGGAAAGTTCAATTAATTCTTGTGTTTTCTAGTGGTTTTTTTTTTTAACAGGAATGAGTATTGTTTTTTGTCAAAAACTTTTTCTGCATCTATTGAGACAATTATATGATTATTTTTGGTTTGGTTGTTAATATAGCCAATTATAGTTTATATAATTACATAAATGTATAGTTTATAGTTTTCCTAGTATTGAACTAAACTAGTCATCTTTCTAAAATTCTAAATTGTGGATACATTTTACCAATCTTGCATCAATGAAGATAAATTTGCTTTTTCTTTGGGACCAAAATCCCCCCTAATTTATATTTCTATAAAACTTTAAGGTTTATGGAGTACTTATGAAATAGGTAATGCATATATCCCTGTTTTACAAATGAAGAAATTTAGGCTCCGGGAGATTAAGTGATTTGATCATTTTCACATAGTTGGTAACAGAATCCCCTGGGATCCAGTATTGGGGTATCTGTTTCCAAGTTCAACAGTCTTTCCATTTATATCAGGATGCTTTGATTTGAGGCTCAAAAGTAGATGATTTGAGAATATACAGCCACAGCCAAGATGATTAATTTTCGGGTTATATGCTTTTAAAACCCTCTTCTTAATCAGAGAGCATGGTGTTAACTGTCCCCTTGATTCTATTCAATATGAGTTGTAAGTACAGTATTTCAGGCCCCATTATTATAAGGAGCTTTTCTTACCATGCTGCAAACTGTCATTTGGGTCCAGAAATTCACATCTGTTTATCTCTTTTGCTTCCAAAATGTAGAAGGTAGGAAGTGAAAGCTCCACTTCTGAAGAATAACCACATGTATCCATTTTGTACACACCTACAACAAATGCAGATTATTTTGTAGTATCAGCAGTTTAGATATGGAAAATCCTTAGACATTAGATAGTCTAATCTTATATTTAAGAAAAAGACCCAAGTCAGGTTCACTGACTTAAACCTGTGGACTTCTAACAATACTGTTTTATCTCTAGGCAGTTCTGTATCTTAGCAAAACTACCCTGGCCATCACAAGAGAAATTCTATAAAGTATATAAAGAAGCTAAAATATATTTCATATATAAAGTTCACACTCTCATTTTCATTTTTCTATCTCTCTCAAAAAAGAATTGAACTTTGAAGACAATCTTCAGTTAACCTCTACTCATAAAAACTTCTTCAGAAAAAGTAATGGAGGTTAGAGGTTCAGATTTAAGGATACCTCATCACATTCCATTCTTTCCTGAGAGAATTTTAAATTCTCTTTACATGAGCCTAGATCTTCTGATGTGGAATAATAAGTTGAGATAGTGAAGTTTTAAAAGTCGTATTTTTGTATTTGTATTTCTCTGCGTGGTCTAGAATTGACCATTAGTAAGGGGTAGTAGACAAAAAGAACAATCTCTGATTAGTAGGAGACAGGTAGATTGTTCAGAGTTTATCACAATTAGCTACCTGACTAGAGGAAGCAATCTCCTTATAGAAATGAATTCTCAAGCAGCAATAGGTCCTGTAGTATATTTATATATTACATACATATGGAGGGATACATCAGAGGTAGAATGCCACTTAACCATGTTTGCCTCAGTTTCCTCATCTGTAAAATGAGCTGAAAGAGGAAATGGCAAACCATTCCAGTATCTTTGCCAAGAAATCTCCAAATGGGCTTATGAAGAGTTGGATAGGACTAAAAAGTGACCAAAATTTAAAAAAAATACAACATAAATACTCAGGTGACATAAGGGGCAGAAACCTGATTGATTATGTGAATACATGGCAGCATATGGCAGAAAAGAGAGACAGTTAAAGAAGGTTATTCATGCCCAAGTAAGACAGGATTCTCATTCTTGGCAGAATATATCTGGGAGACTAAGAAGAAACTTTCAGTGACCTTGAGTCCCTGGGTATCTGAGAAGATTACTTCTAGGTTTGCAATGTTTGCAGTGGTTTCCTTTTCTTCTGGATAAAATAGTTTAAATAATAAAACAAGTCCTCCTTTTTCCTTGCAAAGAGAAACACCTTGTGCACTGGGTAGCAGATTGAGCTATGAAACAACATATAATATAGATAACCTGTTTCTATTCAATTAAGCAGGTAAAACAGATGCAACTTTGGGTTTTTTATACTACAAGGGATTGGGAACTGGGTTCTCAGACTCTTTTAGTAGATTATTCTTGTTTTCTTAAGTTAATTTAATTTACCTATACCTAAGGAAAGGGAGTAATGAGAAAAAGAAAAGTTTTGTTGTTGTTGTTGTTGTTGTTGTTGTTCCTTAAGAAAATCCTGGAATATCCCTATGTCACCTGTTATTTCTCTCTTTGACTACAACATTTCTGAAACAAAACATATTGTTGGATGTTAATAAACTGTGTTTAATAATTGTAACATTTTTTAAAAGCCCGTGTGTGTATCTACAAACACATCATTGTCAAAAATTTGTGATTTCTTTGAAGAGAAAACTTTCAAGCAACACAGTACAGACAACTAGATGGATAAGGCCTTGGGCTTGGAATGAGGAAGTCAACTTAGAAGTTCTAATCTGGATGGAGATACTATCTGTATGACCCTGAACAAGTTGTTTAACCCTTTGTGCTTCAGTTTCCTCATCTGTAAAATGAGCTGGAGAAGAAAATGGCAAATCAGCCCAGTATCTTTGCCAAGAAAACCCAAATAAGGTCAGGAGTAGACACCACAGAAAAAACAATTTAGGCTTTAGGTTTGCCTGAGGCTGAAACTTGATCATGGTCATATAGC
>JAJPUD010020930.1:0-23868 GCA_023553655.1 Myrmecobius fasciatus | reverse complement strand
TATTTAATATTTCCCCCCAGTTACATTTAAAACAAATCAAGTTTTTCTTCACATTTGTTTTTTTTTTTTTTGTTTGTTTTTGTTTTTGTTTTTGCTTAGGCAATTGAGGTTAAGTGACTTGCCCAGGGTCACACAGCTAGGGAATGTTAAGTGTCTGAGACCAGATTTGAACTCAGGTCCTCCTGACTTCAGGGCTGGTGCTCTATCCACTGCACCACCTAGCTGCCCCCACATTTGTTTTTTAAAATGTTTGCCTTCCACATTTCTCTCCCTTATCCCACCTCCAGTCCCCATTAAGAAACTACATGCGAATGCAAAACATTTCCATAAAAATCACGTAAAAGAAAACAAAGATCTCCCACCCTAATAAAAAAAATCCTCTAAACAGAGAGAGAAAAATGCTTCAATCTGTATTCAGACACAATCTGGTTCTTCTCTGGGTATGGATGGGATTTTTCATCATAAGGCCTTCAGCGTAGTCATGGATCATGAGAACAGCAACGTCTTTTACAGTTGTTCATCCAAGAACATTCTATCACTTTGTATACAGTACATTTCACTTTGCTTCAGTTCATGAGGGACTTTCCAGGTTTTTTTTTCTGAGAGCATCCTGCTCATCACTTCTCATAGAAGAATAATATTTCCTGAATATTACATACCACAATTTATCCAACTATTCCCCAATTGAAGGGTATCACCTCGATGTCCAATTTTTTGCCCTGAGGAGGGCTGCAACAAATATTTTTGTACATATAAGTCTTTCTCCTTTTTTAAAAAAAAATCTCTCTTGGTATTCATGCCTAGTAGAGGTATTATGAGATCAAAGGATACGCATTTAGTTATAGTCCTTTGGGCATAGATCATAGCTTTTGATTATCAGTTGGGGCATAGCTCTTATTTTTTTATAAATTTGACTCAATTCTTTCTATGTTTGAGAAATAAGGTCTTCTCAGAGGAACTTGCTTTAAAATTCTTTTTACAATTACTATTGTTAACTCTATTTCCCCTCATTTATTCTATTCTCTCTCCTTTCACCCTGTTTGTCCTCAAAAGTGTTTTGCTACTGACCAATCCCTCAATATGCTGCCTCTTTTATCACCCTCCCCCCTTCCCTTTTCCCCTATCCCATTCTCCTCCTATTTTCCTTCCAGGTATGATAGATTTCTATACCCACATCAAATGTGGATATTATTTCCTCTTTGAGCCAATTCTGTTGAGAGAAAGGTTCGCTCACTCACCTCTCCTTCCCCTCTTCTTTTCTACTATAAAAGTTTTTTTCTTGTCTCTTTTTTATGGCAGATAACTTACATCATTCCACTTCTCCCTTTCCCTTTCTCTCAATACATTTCTCTCACCCCTTAATTTTGTTATTTAATTTTTTAGACATTATCTCTTCATATCCAACTCATACCTGTGCGCTCATACCATATATACTCCTTCAAACTTCCATAATAATGAAAAAGTTCTAATGATTTACAAGTATCCTCCTTCCATGTAGAGATGTTAACAGATGAACCTTATTAAGTCCCTTATGATATCTCTTTCCTGATTATCTCTTTAAGCTTCTGTTTTTGAGTTCTGTATTTGAAAATCAAATTTTCTATTCACCTCTGGCCTTTATACCACAAATGCTTGAAAATCCTCTATTTCATTGAATCTCCATCTTTTCCCCTGAAGATTATATTCAGTTTTGCTGGGTATGTGATTCTTGGTTGTAATTCTAACTCCACTGCTCTCTGGAATATCATATTCCAAGCCCTCTGGTCCTTTAATGTAGAAGCTGCTAAATCTTGTGTTATCTTGATTGTGGCTCTATTATATTTGAGTTGTTCTTTTCTGGATGCTTGCAATATTTTCTCCTTGACCTGGAAGTTCCAGAATTTGGCTATAATATTCCTGGGAGTTTTCCTTTTGGGATTTCTTTCAGGATATAATCAGTGGATTCTTTCAATTTCTATTTTACCCTCTGGTTCTAG
Source organism: Myrmecobius fasciatus (assembly GCA_023553655.1). Taxonomy (NCBI): domain Eukaryota; kingdom Metazoa; phylum Chordata; class Mammalia; order Dasyuromorphia; family Myrmecobiidae; genus Myrmecobius; species Myrmecobius fasciatus. The sequence continues at coordinate 21,892 of JAJPUD010020930.1, read as the reverse complement.
AATATCAGGGCAGTGTTCTTTTATAATTTCTTGAAAGACGATATCCAGGCTCTCTTTTTGATCATTACTTTCAGATAGACCAACAATTTTAAAATTATTTCTCCTGGATCTGTATTTCAGGCCAGTTATTTTTCCAATGAGATATTTCACATTTTTCCTATTTTTGATTTTTTTTGTTTTGCTTTATTATATATTGATTTCTCATCAAGTCATTAGTTTCCATTTGCTCAATTCTAATATTTTTATTAAAGCTTTTTATTTTCAAAATGTATGCATGGATAATTTTTCAACACTGATCCCTGCAAAACCTTGTGCTCCAATTTTCCCCCTTCCCCCTACTCCCTCCAGTAAATGGCAAGTAATCCAATATATATTAAACATGGTAAAATATATGTTAAATTTAATATATGCATACATATTTACATAATTATCTTGCTGCAGAAGAAAAATCAGATCAAAAAGAAAAAATGAAAAAAATAAAATGCAAACAATATCAAAAGGAGTGAGAATGTTAAGTTGTGATCCATATTCAGTTCCCACAGTCCTCTCTCTGCATGTAGATGGCTCTCTTGATCATGATCATGAGATCATTGGAACTGGCCTGAATCATCTCGTTGTTAAAAAGATCAATCAGAATTGATCATTGCATATTCTTGTTGTTGCTGTGTATAATCTCCTGGTTCTGCTATTTCACTCAGCATCAGTTCATGCAAGTCTCTCCAGGCCTCTCTGAAATCATCCTGCTGGTCGTTTCTTACAGAACAATAATATTCCATGACATTCATATATCATAGTCTATTCAGCCATTCTCCAACTGATGGGCATCCCTTCAGTTTCCAGTTTCTAGCCACTACAAAAAGGGCTGCCACAAACATTTTTGCACATGTGGGTCCCTTTCCTTCCTTTAAGATCTCTTTGGGATATAAGCCCAGTAGAAACACTGCTGGGTATGCTTATTTGGGGCATAGTTCCAAATTGCTTAGAGTTGTCTTAATTTGTATTTCTCTGATCAATAGTGTTTTAAAGCATCTTTTCATATGGCTAGGAATGATTTCAGTTTCTTCATCTGAAAATTGTTCATATCCTTTGGCCATTTATTTATCAATTGGAGAAGGGCTTGAATTCTTATAATCAATTCTAATTTTTAAGGAATTATTTTTCTCAACGAGTTGTACCTCCTTTCCCATTTGGCCAATTTTGCTTTTAATGGCATTCTTCTCCTTGTTAGGTTTTTGTGTTTCCTTTTGCACCACTCTGAATTCTTTTCCTAATTTTTCCTCTTTATCTCTTGATTTTCACAATCCTTTTTGAGCTTTTCCATAATCTGAGACCAATTCTTAAATTTCTTGGAGGCTTTGGATAGAGGACATTTGACTCTGTTATCTTCTTCTGTGTGTTTTGGTCTTCCTTGTCACCATGGTTAGAAAATTTTTTTGTCAGCTCATTTTCCTAGTCTATTACTGGGCTTTTAAATCTTTGCTAAAGTAGGGCTCCTTTTCAGGGCAGAGGGTGCACTGTCCCAAGCTGGTTTGAGAGAACCTTTCTGGCCACAAGCCCTCTCTTCTGCCCTGGAATTATTAGGAGCGTCCCTTCCCACTGTAGCTGTAAGACGAGGTATGCTTTGCTAGTTTGGGGGCTGGGGCCAGAACTGGGATTGTGTGCAGGACTCCAATCCTGGTGTATTGGAACTTTTCTACTGACCTTCTAAATTGTCTTCATCTGGAAAACGTTCTACTGTCTTTGAGTCTTCTGATGCTCTAAAATTTGTTTAGTCATCATTTAAAGGGATTTGGAGCAATAGGGGTGGGGTGGGGGGCATGTTGAGTGAGCTCCTGCCTTTACTCCACCATCTTGGCTCCACCTCCCATTATTTCCCATAGAACAATAGGGTTCAATCACATTCATATACCCTGATTTGTTTAGTCGTTTCCCAATTGATGGGCGTCCCTTCCACGTCTAATTCTTTGACACCACAAAGAGAGCTGCTATCAACATTTTTGTACATGTGGGTTCTTTCCCCCTTTTGATGATTTCTTTGGGAAACAAAGCCAGTAGTGACACTGCTGGATCAAAGGGCATATATGCACAGTCCTTTTAGGCCTTTGGGCATAGGAATAAGCACCTACTTTGTGCCCGGCAGCATAAGTTCTGGGGAAGCAAAGAAAGGCAAAACCCATCCCTGCCAGCCTCAAAGAGCAACCAGTCTAAAGGGGAGACAATCATGTACAAACTAGAGGTAGATGGGATGAATTGGAGGAAGTACAAAAAAGGTGTTAACGGTCAGGGAATGGAGGAGCCAGGAAGCAAAAGTGAGCAGGGAGATGATTCCTGGTTTGGGAGGGTGGGAATGTGTGTGCGGGCCAAGGTCCCCTTCAAGGAATGGAATGGAGGGCAGTGTCACTGCTTTCCTTAAGATGTACTATTTCTTTAAATAGTGGGTCGGTGAGTAAAAGCATAAGGAGACAGGAAAAGTTGGGACAAGATTAGGGTGGGCATTGAGTGCCAATCAGAACATTTTGTATTCGATCCTGGAGGCAGTCGGGAGCCACTAGAGTTTATTGAGTGAGGGGATGATATGGCTGGACCCACTCTTTAGGAAAACCACTTTGAAAGTGAAAAATCACTCCAGTCTCTGGAGTGGGAGACTGGAGGCAGACAGAACCACCTGTAGGCTGACACTATTCCAGGTCCAGGGACTAGACTGACAGAGATACAGAGATAGACACAGACAAGACAGACTAAGCAGAGCCAGAGACAAGACAGAGACAGTCAGACTAGATACAAAGGCAGAGACAGAAACTATCCAGAGCCAGAGGAGACAAAGACCAGAGGCTAGACAGAGACAGAGGAGACAGAGAGACAGAGACCTAGCAGAGCCAGAGCCAGACTAGATACAAAGGCAGAGACAGAAACCAGACAGAGTCAGAGACTAGACAGAGACAGGAAACAAAGACCCAGAGGCTATAGACAAGCAGAGCCAGAGACCGACAGACCTAGGCAGAGCCAGAAGGACAGAGACTTAGCAGAGCCAGAGCCAGACTGGATACAAAGACAGAGACACAGACTAAGCAGGGCTCAGTGGGGGGCAGAGGAGCCAGCCGCAGGGTCAGCAAGGCGGCAGAAATGGGGTCCCCGACAGCAAATGGGGAGTCCCAGGGGGCGGTGGCTGGGCGTGGGGAGGGGAGCACCCCGACCCCAAGGCGGGGAGGAATGGGTGAGATGGCCAGGGGAGCCGCTTTTTCAGTGCTCGTGTCCAGCTCCCGGCACAGCGAGCGCGTGGTACACAGTAGGTGCTTAATAAAGCCTTGTTCACCGACTGCTTGGTTGAAATCCGACTTGACACTTCATAAAGCACCACGAGAGACCCCACAGGCCTCTCCCCCGACTCCCCCTTTAGTGGAGCCCAGCCCCAAGCCTCCGTCCAGCTCCTTCCCTCGGGAGTCGGCCCCGTCTCTCCAGGGTTGGGTCATTCTGCCGCGCATGCGGCATGCGCATGCGTCTTCGCCTCCCTCAACTGGGGGGGGGGCTAAGCCAGAGTGCGCCGGAACCAGCTCGTGAGCATGCGCGGAAGCAGGGCACGCCGTACCGCCTTTGTGGACCCCGGGCGGCGGCGCCGGAAGTGCTCTTGATGAGCCGGAAGTACCCGGCTGAGGCGATGGCGGCCCCCTGAGCTGCATCCGGAGCCAAAGCCGGGAGCCCCAGTGGGAGCAGGAGCGGTGAGTGTGAAGGCGGGGCGGGGCCTGAGGGCGGGGCGCCAGCGAGGAGGGAGGGGGATGGGCTGGGCGGACTCTGGGCTGGGGAAGCCGGGAGGAGGGGACGGTCTGGGGGTGCCCGGCTGCCTCTCCTCAGGGGAGCCGCGTGTGTACCGGAGCCTGCGGCCGTACCCCGGTGGCGGCGCCTCAGTTCTCTTCCCGCGGGGAAACTGAGGCAGGGCGGGGGGAAGGAGGGAGGGGACCAGGGCCTCACCCCCGCGGCCCCCCTTGAGCCTCCTCATCCCCAGGGTCCGAGCCCAGCGTCCGTGTCCGTCTGGTCGCCCCCGAGCCACCGCCAGGACCATGAAGACGGTGCTGATGGTGGCCGAGAAGCCGTCCCTGGCTCAGGCCATCGCCAAGATCCTGTCCAGAGGTGAGCGGCCCTGGGACCGGGGCGGGGGGCGGTGTCCAGGTGTGGTCCCTGGGCCAGACCCGCGTCGGGCCGGTGGTGTTCCAGCCCGTGCGGCCCCGACCAGGGCCCAGCCGCTGACGCCCTTCAATGGCAGACGATGGCAGCGAGTGGCAGCCGCTTTTTCTCTGTCTGCCCTCGGGGACCTGCTTTCCTTCTCTGTGCCCGTCCCCTGGAGCAGGTCACCCGCCAGGCCCCGAGGGCAGACTTTGGCAGGCTCCTTCCTGCCATCTTCTCTGAGATGCTGTGTCCCGAGGGCCGCTGAGCATGGCATCAGGTGCCAGCAGCCTGGCAGACCCGTCGGCCTCAGGGACGGGCAGATGTAGAGCCGGAGCTCTCAGCCTCTGGGGGCAGCTTGCTCCGGCACCCTCGGCCTCAGGCTCCTGGGCTGGAGGGAAGGGGTGGGAGCAGGGGACCCTCGCCCGGCTCTTTTACCACAGGGGGCGTCCGGCATAGCGGGCTTCTCTGTGGCCCCAGCGGTTTATCTGAGGCGGTCAGAACCGTTTTCTGAAGGGGGGGGCGCTGGCTCAGTCAGTCAGCCGAGGCTCTGGGCCGTCCCCGGCTCCTCCGTCACCGTCTTGTTCTCCCAGGGAACATGTCCTCGCGCAAAGGCCTCAATGGAGCTTGCTCCGTCCACGAGTACACCGGCTCCTTTAGCGGGCAGACCGTGCGCTTCAAGATGACGTCCGTCTGTGGCCACGTCATGACCTTGGATTTCACTGGTGAGGCCCTGTCCACTTCACGTTCAGCACGTCCGGCCCGGGCTCGGTGCTGAAGGAGGGGCGTTCGGGAAGGCCGGGCAGGCGGGCACCCAGAGGGTGTGAGAGGCCACCCCAAAGGCTTCCTGGAAGCAGGCTCCCCAACCTGAGCCTGGCAGACTGGCAGGGCATGCTGGCAGTGTTGAAGGGAGAAGCCTGGCACAAAGGGCGCAGAATCCCCAGCAGGGACTCGGGCAGGCTGACGAGGGCAGAAGGGGACGCCTCTGACCGGGCCTGGCCATCCCAGCTCCTGTTGGGCCCTGTCTGCTCGCGGCCGTGACCTTGGACGCGCAGGGAGCTCGCCTGCCCTTCCCTTAGCCCAGCCGGCCTGGCCTGCAGAGGCCTGTCTCTGGGCCTTCTTTCCTTGGATGCTTCTGGCATTCCTCCCCCACCCAGGCAAGGAGGTCAAGGAAAGCCTGGTGTTTGTGTGGTCATGGCGGGGTGGGGGCAAATGCCCGGGACCAGCGCTCTGGGCTGGCAAGTGTGGGGCCCACCCGGGAGGAGGCTGATGGCAAGGATGCCGCCCCAGGGCTGGACTTCTCCCTCCGGGATCTCCCTCATCTCTCGATGTTAGCGTCTGTCAGTGGCGTATGGCCCATCATCGCCATCTTTATTAGCTTGCATTTGTGGAGCATTTAAAGTTTGCAAAGCATTTTGCAAGTGTCACCGCATTGGATTCTCACAACGTCCCTGAGAAAGAGAGGCTGTTTTTAATCCCCATTTTATAGTCGAGGAAACTGAGGCAGGCAGAGATCAGGTGATTTGTGCAGGGTCTGAGGTTGGGTCTGATCCTTCTGAATTGTTGCCCTGGACACGACCCGTCCTCCAAGGGGCATCAGTTCGTCCCCCTCCATGCCTGGGGCTGGACTGAGTGATGATAAGAAACAGCTCCCATTTATGGGGAGCCCGAATGTTTCTGGAGGTTTTTACTCAAATGCCAGTTTTATTACTCTGAGGCTGGAGGAGGGGCAGGGAGTTGCAGGTGACGGGGCCACCCCGCCTCCCGTGCTTGGGTTTCTCCAGTGGTTGGCAGAGGAGGCCTCACGTGGCGCCATTTTGGCTTTCAGGGAAGTATAACCACTGGGACCGCGTGGACCCGGCGGAGCTCTTTAGCAAAGCCCCCACGGAGAAGAAGGAGGCCAACCCGAAGCTGAGCATGGTGAAGTTCCTCCAGGTACGTTGTGGCTGAAGGGCCGCCGTGATTGGCAGGGCTGATGTCATCCGGGGGCCCTGGCGGGCTTACAGAAGGGGCAGCTGGGCTGCAGGGTGTGGACGGCGGGCCAGAGCTGGGTTCTGAGTGCAGGTTTCCTGATTGTGAGCTTGGTGTTCTTTCCACTGGTCCACACTGCCCCTCTGCTCTGTGGTTCCCTGCCAAGGTCCTGGGCCACTTGGACTCAAACCCCTTCCCTGCTCAGAGCTATATGTGCCCGCCATGTCCAGGTCTTTCTTTGTGTAGTCCCAGGCTGGGCTGCCCCCAAAGTCCAGACTCTGAGGGCTTCTCATCCCCTCCCTCCGGGAGCAGGAGCCCCCCACAACACAGACTCTGGGATGCCCAGCTCCCTAATGGAGCAACCTGCAGGGCTGGCTCCCAGCCCATCTCCCTTCTGGCCCGCTTTCCTCGCTGGGAAGTTTTTCTCGGCCTCATTCTTTGTTGTGTAGAGAGGGAGGGAAGAGACTCGTTTTGCTCGGCCTCTGGGGGAGGCCATAGTGCACAGACCGTGCCGGCTGGGGCCCCTGGCCAAGCCCCATCTGTAAGATGAGCCGGAGAAGGAAGGGCAAAGCGCTGCAGTGTCTTTGGGGAGAAACCCCCAATGGGGGGGGCAGCGGAAATGACTGAAAAGTCAGGAAGTGTGGAGGGGGGGCTGCTCCCCCCCATCCCCTCACCCACCATGGGCCCTGCCAGAGGAAGGGAGTGCAACTCTCATGGTGAGGAAACTGAGGTCCAGAGAATGGAGGGAGGTTCAGAGGTCCCATGGCCAGTTTGTGGCCGCAGCGTTGGGCCAGGGTCCCAGCTGGCTCATTGAGGGATGGCATGGATTTGAGATCCCAGGCCTGGCCTGTGGTTCTCGGGCCCCTTCTTGGGGAGCCATTGCTGGGATCCCGAATCTGATGGGACCTTGGGCCAGGCACAGTGCCCACTTCTCAGACCCCAGCCTCCTAGAGCTGCCTTGTCAGCCACACGCTTCCCAGCCTTGAGCCATCCACGTGAGCAATAGAGCCAAAGCCGGCCCGGTGGGCTCCGGGAAAAGCGTCTCTGGTTTGAGAGACTTCTTAGTGACATCTGGTTTACTTGGTAGGTGGAAGGGAGAAGCTGTGACTACATCGTGCTCTGGTTGGACTGTGATAAAGAAGGGGAGAATATCTGCTTTGAGGTGCGTGTCCCCGGCTGCCGGGGCTGAGCCCATGCTCCCTGGCACGGGGTCCTAGGAGAGGTTGGGGAGGGGATGCCGCAGTCTCTGAGCCGCCTCCAGACCACCCAGAGTGCAGGTAAGTCTTCCAGGCTAGGGCAAGCATGGTTTTTACTTGTTGGTGAACCCCGTGGACCTTTCCCCCAATAAGGCAGAAAGAGAGGTTCCAGACCCACAAATGCTGATGGATTTGTCCTCAGAGGGAAAGCTAGGAGTAGTGGGTTGGGCTTACCAGGAAGCATATTAACATCTCTTAAGCCCCTCCTCGGGTCCAGGCACCGCGCCAAGCACTGGAAACATAAATGAAGGTAAAACTCTTGAGCACCCAATCTGCTGGGTGACAACATGCTGGCACACCGGGTATTTGGGAGAAATTCGAACCCTTGGAGCCGCCCCAGAATGGAAGGGGCTGCTCTTGGAGGTCATCATGGGAGTGCTCAGCCACAGAAGAAAGGTCTGGGCTGGACCAGACATCCAGGAGTTGGACTCTGCTAAGTGCCCGCCCGTTCCTTACCTAAGGGGCCCCGGGTCCCTCTACCGTGCTTCCTCTCCTCTCCTATGTCCCATCGGTCAGCCGAAGCTGCCCTCTCTTCCGAGTGGTCTCTCTTTTTAGAAAATAAGTTTTAATTCATGCATCTTGTTTCTTGCCCCGAGTTCCCCCTGGAATCCCTCCCACTCCTCTTGGACAGCTGGTCTGTATAATAAACAGGACTGCTTAAAAACCAGTTTGAACAAAGGATCAAATTGGCATGATGGATGAATTTGTTGAAGCAGTCCGGACCTCCCTGCGGTGCTCCATGCTTGGGGGCTCCCGGTGTCTCCCCTTATCCCTCCTTTCGAGCTAGGCTTGTTTTCTAGTTTGGCAGTGATAGCTGGTGGTTTTCATGGGGAGTTTTCCTGTGGATGTTGGTGTTTCCTTGGTTCTGCTTCCACTCGTAGGGATCTCTTGCTGCTTCCCTTGTTCATCATTCCTTATGGCACAGGAATATTCCATTGCATTCATTCAGCATGCTTTGATTATCCTTTTCTTGGTCAGTGGGCACCTATTACAATTTTGTGCCAACACAAAAAACTGCCGCCCTACACATTTTGATGTCTCATGACTTTTTTCGGGCAAAAGCCCATTAGTGGAGTCTCTGGGTCAGAGGATCTAGATGCTTTAGTTACTTACGCTGTTTTGCAGCTCCACCAACAATGCACCAGTGCATCTGCTGGTCCACCTTTTGTCATCTTGGCCAGGGGGTGAGGTGAAACCCCTCTCTTACTCTTAGCTGTTTGGAGCAGCCTTTTATACCATTGGCTTGTGACATATTCTCAGTCTCTCCCTTCGGATCTCCCAATAGCATTTGATTTTGTCCACCATCTTCTCTCCGGGATACTTTCCGCTCTCTGAGTTTCCATGATGTTATTCTCTCTCTCCTACATAGATTCTTCCCTTGATGGTGTCATTAGCTCCCCAGGCTCCAATTTTCATCTCAGGCCAGATGATTCTCAGATCTAGGTACTCAGCCTCAGTCCAGCTGTTCCTAAGATAATTTGAGCTGAACTAAAAGTCCCCAAGCTGTGGCCGACTCAACGTGTCCAAAACAGAGCTTTCTCTTTTGCTGTGATTCTCCCTTTAAGATTAAAGAATATCCTTCTTCCAGGCCCCTGGGTCTCTAATCTCAGAACCTTCAACTCCTTCCTCTCACCCTTCACCCCCAGTCACTTAGGAGCTTGACAATTCATGTGGGCCCCTTCCCCCTTTTATAGATTCATTTTGAAATCAGCACAGACTGCCGAAAAGCATGTCCATTTTTGTAGCACAAAAACCTTGTGTTTCAGACTTTTTTTTCTTCCCTCCCCTCGCCTCTCATATAGACGGCAAGCCATCCAATCTAATTTAAACATGTGCAGTTCTGAACTTTTGCGTCACACCGTGCAAGAAAAATCAGATCAAAAGGGGAAAGGAAAAAAAACAGAAACCAAGCAAACAACGGAAAGTGCTGAGCTTCCAGCTCCACAACTCTCTCCTTCCCCAAGCCCGGTGGGATTGCCACGGGGTGCCTCATTGTTGAGGGGAGCCATGGTCCGGCCCAGTTGATCATCATTTGTTCTTGTTACTGTGTATCACGTGCTCTTGGTTCTGCTGTTCTGAGCTTCTCTAAGGCTCATGAAGTAATCAACACTGGGGTCTGGGCCTGGGGTCTGGGAGACCAGATCCTGCCTCAGATGCTCCCCAGCTCATTTCATGCCTCAGTTTTCTTTACTGTAAGTTGGGGGTTCACAATGGCCATTTCCCACAAGGGTTGTGAGGATCCAGTGAGGGTGTGTTGTAAAAGGCCCTTAGCTCTCAGTGCCTGGCATCCAGTAGGCGCTTGGTAAGTGCTTATTCCCTCTTAGCCTCCTTTGCTTTGCCGAGGAAGCTGCTTCCTCCCTCTTTTGGGTGACTTGGGGGTCTCTGTCCCGTAGGTGCTCGATGCGGTCCTGCCCGTCATGAACAAGCCTCGGGGCACTGAGAAGACGGTGTTCAGAGCGCGCTTCAGCTCCATCACGGACACGGATATCTGTAACGCCATGGGCCGCCTGGGCGAGCCCGACCACAATGAGGCCCTCTCCGTGGATGCCCGGCAGGAGCTCGACCTGCGGATCGGCTGTGCCTTCACCAGGTGCCTGGCCCAGAGCTCTCTGGGGGGGGGGGGGGGGGCTCTGGCCGGGGTCACCTTTCTCTGGACCTCACGTGGCTGAGCCCGGAGCGGGCTGGGTGTGGACCAGCACGGGGCCTTCGGTTTGTTTCTGTCACTGCAGCCAGTGCGTGCCCAGCCTGGACGTTCTTGCCTTTCCCCCAGAGCCCCCGACAAGGCTTCACGGCATTGAGGGCCAGGGCTGACTGAGGGGGGGCCCTTTTAGAGGAAGAAGCCTTCTGGTCCCCCCTGGGTTGTGGCCTCTGACTAGGAGGCTGGGCGAGCATAATGCGTTCTGGATTCTTTGCCACTTGTGGTGTCCCCTCTGCCCCAGCCAGGATGTTCTCCCTGCTGGGGCTGCCCCCCAGGGGTCCCTCCTGTTCTTCTTGCAGGGGTGACCGTAAGCCTGGATGGCCTCCCGTGGGCCTGCAGCCCCGCTGGTGTGGTTGTGGGCCCGCTGCCATGGTCATCATCCCTGCTCTTAGACTTCTTGTCTCCCACGTTCCCCAGCAGGGGTAACTGGGCCAGAGGCCCCCAGAAACCATTGTCTTCTTCCTTTTCCTGTGAAAGCCTGGCTCCTTGAGCTTCTCTGCAGGGGGTCGTGGGGCTCACTGCCCGGGGCACCCACCCATTAAGGCTTGGAGTTCATGGTCCTGAATCTGTGGGAGATGGTGCAGGCTGAGGCTGGCTGCCCTGGGGCATGGTGGGTGGCCCCAGGGGATGGAGCCAGGCTCGCCCCCACAGGGCACCCACCCATCAAGGCCTGGAGTCCAGGGCCTCAAGTGCATGGGAGATCAAGTGCGTGCAAGGGCTGAGGCTGGCCGCCCCGAGCTCACACAGCTTGTGGCCACGCGGGGCCTTGGCTCAGCGGGCAGGGGAAGCAGCGGCTGTAGGGCGCGCTCTTTCTCTCCACAGGTTTCAGACCAAGTATTTCCAGGGCAAGTACGGCAACCTGGACAGCTCGCTCATCTCCTTCGGGCCGTGTCAGACCCCCACCCTGGGCTTCTGTGTGGAAAGACACGACAAGATCCAGTCATTCAAGCCAGAGCTATACTGGGTGCTCCAGGCCAAGGTTCGGCCTTTGTTCCTTTGTCCCTTCTCGTTCCTCTTTCCAGGTTCCCCACTGGAGCTGCTCAGGCTCCTTGCCTGGAACATGCCCTTATCAGACCCGGGGCCGGGCCCTGAGCTGGTATCTAGTCCTTGGCTTCATGTGACCACGAATTCCCAAGGGAGCTGGGCCTTTGTACCCAGAGGTCAGATGAAATGGCCCGGGGAGAGCCTGAGAAAAGGCTGGGGCCCTCCCGCTCTCAGTCACACTGCTGGCCTGGCTGGCCTCTTGAGAGAGCCTAGAACCCGGGCTTGGAGGGGCCCCGGGACTCTCTGGTCCGCTCTTTACCCCGGGGGAGCCTGCCCCTCCCATGGACTCTTTTCTCCTTTTTTCCCTTTTTATTCATTTGTTTGTTTTTTCATTTTTGAGCTCCAAATTCTCTCCAGGCCCTCCCCCACCCATTGAGAAGGCCGGCGACCTCTCAGCCACACAAACACGTTTCCGTGTTGGCTCGCGTGGCCCTTCCGTGGGCAGCCAGTGGCAGAACGAGCCGGCCCTGCCTCGGTCTCCCCAAAGAGAGCTGTAGGAAACCTCAGAGAAAACGGCTGGGAATTCTCCCAGGGAAAGGAAGCACCGCCCAATCACAACGGGAGAGGATAGGAGGAGGGAGCCGGGAGCCCCTCGGTTAGAGATCCGCGTGGGAAATGGGAAACTCCTGCCCCCCGGCGTTGCTGTGAGGGTCAAACGATATAATAACTAACTTAGCACAGTGCCTGGCACAGAGTAGGCGCCGTGTCCAAGTTACCGCCATTAGTGCTGAGGGCACCGAGCGCCCGAAGGCCGCGGCGCCTCCGGAGACTTGACAGACTGCCTGGATGAGCGGGCTCTCCTCTCCCTCCTGTTTGGCCGTGGCCTGCAGCCAAGGCTTCCGGGGACGGGTACGGTCCATGGGCAGGGAGAGAGGCCCAAGGAGGAGGCGCTGGATGGCCTTGGGGAAGTTGTGTCCGGCTTCCACCAGGCCTCGGCGCTCCCTGACAGACCAGGGTCCTCCACGGTGGCGTGGGGCTGGCAGTTGTTGCAGTCACTAATGTGTGCCAGGCTGCGGGCAGTCCCTCGTGCGTGAGAAGCAGCACCCGAGAGGGTGTCCAGTCATGCCAGGAGGCTGATGGCTGACACGGACACAGCTCCATGAGCCGGGGGGCCCTCGGGAGGATGAGATGGGGCTCTCTGGGAGGGCGTGCTCGTGCCCGTGAAAGTTGTGGAGGCTAGGCAGGGTCCTGGAGAGGCCTGGGTCAGCCCACCCAGGGTCGTGGGGAGGCGAGCCGTGTACTCTGAGCGCAGTAAAAGGAGTGCTGGTGTTGCCACAGCTCGCAGCACCAGGCGTGTGTGGCCGAGGGCTCTGTGGGCCGGGCTCAGGCCCCTCACACAGGGTCTTCTCTGTGGCCTTTCTGGGTCACTGCTCTTTTGTCCTCAGCTCCCCTTCCTGCCTCCCCTCTGATGAGCCAGGCAGCAAAGCTTCTCCCTGCTCTCCTGCGCCTGGCAGCGGAGGCAGCATTCTGCCCCGTGCCCGTCTCTGCAGAAAAGGGGGCCCGGGGGCATCTTCAGGGGCACGCCTGCCCGTCGTGACTCGGTGTCTCTCTGCTGCAGATCAACCCAGACAAGGAGAGTTCAGTCCTTTTGGACTGGGACCGCGTGAGAGTGTTTGACCGGGAGATTGCGCAGATGTTCCTCAACATTACCAGGATGGAGAAGGAAGCCAAGGTGGGCACACGGGTGTGTCAGGCCACGCGGGCTGTGCCGCGGGAGGGCCTCGTTCCAGCTCGCGGTCAGAGCTTGGTGGTGGGCAGTCCTGGCAGTCAGCCAGATGGCGAGCCCTGTGCTGAGTGCAGGGGATGCCGAGAAGAAGGGCAGACGGTCCCTGCTCCCAGAAGCCCCTGGTCTGGTGGGGAGAGAACAGGCAGACGCCTATGCCACCTGTGGGAGCCTCCCGAGGACCTCTGAGTAGAGGCTCGTGAGCTGGGCTCAGTCAGAGCTGGAGGGAACGACCCCGTGGGGTGAATGAGGCCGGGCTGGCCTCCCCTCGCAGCCTCTGTGATGGGCGGGGGCTTTGTCCTGTCTTCCAGGTGGAAGGGACGAGCCGAAAGGAGAAGGCCAAGCAGAGGCCGCTGGCCCTGAACACGGTGGAGATGCTGCGGGTGGCCAGCTCCTCGCTGGGTAGGTGAGAAGGGGGAGGCTCTCAGGCCTGGCGGGGAAGCTCCTGCCCCTGAGGGTGAGCCGGAGGGCACCAGGGGCAGGGCCTTGGCAGGGGGGCAGTCCTCGGGCACAGGGCTCACTGGCCGACTCTGGGGCTCGGCTCCCTGCATCGCGGGCAGGGTTGGACCAGTCACAAAAAGCTCCTTGCAAACCCGGAGAACGAGGGGGCCTCCCCGCCTGCAGCCGCTCCTCAGGCGCCGCTCAGGGGCACTCTGGGATTGTCTTTTGTGGAGCGCAGTGAGGACTGGCGGCCTTCTGCCCGCTCACCGATCGGCACTTGCCTGGGTTCCTTAGCTGGCCCAGAGGCAGCAGGACAGACTCCCCACCGGGGAGCATGGGAGTCATAGGGTCTTGGGCAGCCAGAGGCCCCGGGTGCGAGTCCTTCCTCTGCCCCTCACCAGCCACGCCTGCGCGCCCCTTGTCCTTGGGTGTTCCCAGCCGTGCCCCGGGAGCCCCAGACCTTTTGGGTCTGGCCGGTATGCTGGGGACCCGACCCTCCCTGCCAGAGAGTCACTGGCCCCTCTGGGCCCTTGTGGCCTGATGCTGATGCCCGTGCGATCCCTCGTAGGCATGGGGCCGCAGCACGCCATGCAGATAGCAGAGAGACTCTACACCCAGGGCTACATCAGTTACCCTCGCACGGAGACGACCCACTACCCAGAGAACTTCGACCTCAAGGGCTCCCTGAAGCAGCAAGCCAACCACCCCTACTGGGCCCAGACGGTGAGGGGGGGGGCTCCCCTGGAACGCCGCTGCGGCCCAGGCCCCCCTGCACCCGGCCTCTGGGGACCCCCTGCCCGAGCCTTTCTTGTGAGGGACGAGCGTGGTCGGGGAGCAGATTTCTGGGTGCCAGCGGGGCTGCGAGGCAGGTGGGGATGAGGGGTGGCTTCTGGCTGGGCCCCCCAGACCCTCCTCCTCTGGCCTGGACGTGGTCTTACAGGCAGTGTGTTGGCCCAGGGTGGGCATGGGGTGCGAGTGGCAGGGATAGAGGCCCCAGGCAGGAGGACTGGACACGGCCCAGGCCCCCCAGCGACTCCTCCTCGGGTTGGGAGAATGCCTTCGATCCGGCTGGCAGTGCCAGGGCCTTGGGGAGGGTTGGACCCAACAGCCCGTCCTGTGCTTGGTCACGGGCCAGACCCAGGACCGGCCCTCTTAGAGGCGGGCGTGAGCTGTGCCTGGCGTCTGGGCCGAGCATTGGGCATGCAGAGGCAGGACCAGGCCCGGCCCCTCCCCTGAGCTTTCCAAGGGGTCCGGGGGTGTTGGTAGCACCCTGGTGCCAGCGAGGTCCCTCCACGGCCACAGGAGACGAGAAGCGGGGGCCACGGTGAAGGCCGGGGAAGGCCCCTGTGCCCTCCGCCCCTGAATCTTCCTTTCCCCGTCTCCTCCTCGGCCTTCCACAGGCGGGCACCAGCCTGCTCTCGGTCCTCGGGAATGGAGCCTTGGCAGGCCAGGCTCCTGGCCCGTGTCCCTCGCCATCCCTGTGTGCATCCATGTCTGCGCCTCCCGCTGTGCTCCATCTCGGGTCCCCGGGCCCAGGCCGCCTCTTACAGGAGGCCTTCTCGGATGCCGGCGCTGCTCGGCCCCGATCACAGACGGACCTCCGTGGGCGCTGTTCGTGTGCCCCCTGCCATCCTGTGCCTTTCTCTCGTCTTCCTCAGGTGAAGCAGCTGTTGGCAGATGGGATCAACCGGCCGCGTAAGGGCCACGACGCGGGGGACCACCCTCCGATCACTCCCATGAGGTCTGCCACTGAGGCAGAGTTAGGTGGGTGTGCACCCGCCGGGCTGCACCTTCCCTTTAGGGCCCCGGGCCCCCGCCTCTCCTGACCCCCCAGGGAGCTCCCCCCATGGCTGGCCCTGCCGCCGGAGGCCGGAGCCACGGATCGGAGGCGGGGGGGTGCGCAGGGCGAGGAGTGGCGACCCAGACGGCTGAGAGGGTCTGTGACGCTGGTCCGGGGGACAGCGGTCGGGGACGCGGGTTGGGGTTCCCACTCACCGAGCTCCGGGAAAGGCGCTGCCCTTGGCTGCGTCCTGGAGGGGCCAGCTTCAGCGTGCTGCCTGCCCCTTCTCCGCTGGGGTGAGGGTCTCCAGGGGCCGTGTCGGCTGAGGGGGAGGGGGCAAGGCCGTGACCCGGCCCCTGGCTGGTTTCAGGGGGCGACGCCTGGCGGCTTTACGAGTACATCACGCGCCACTTCATCGCCACCGTCAGCTACGACTGCAAGTACCTCCAGAACACCATCTCCTTCCAGATCGGGCCGGAGCGCTTTACCTGCTCGGGGAAGACCCTCATCTCCCCAGGTGAGAGCGGAGGCCTCCCCCTCCCCCGCAGACTCGGCCCCCAGCCCCCTGCTGCTGGGGCCCCCTCGGCCTGGCTTCTCCCCGGAGCCCTCCCTGTTTGTCGGCAGAGCCTGTGGGAGGCTGGGGAGGAGGGGGCGAGGCTCACCGCAGGGGCTCATGGAACCTGAGGCTCTGGCCGGCCTGTGGGTATGGAAGGAAAGGCGGGTCTCCCCCAGCCAGGCCCTGCCCGCTTCAGCCAGGGACTCCGGGCAGGCTCGGACGGGTATGGGGGGTCCCTGTGGGGTCGCCCCCTGAGCCAGGAGGCCCCAACAAGGAGCCCGACCCGAAGGGGGAGGGGTGCTCCTTGGGCCTACGGGGTGCCAGGCACTCTCCTGAGCCCTGGGGTACAGCTCCCCCCCGGTGGTCAGCCGCCCCCACATGGCAAAGGTTTGTTCCTCAGACTCTGCTTTAGGTCCCAGAGTCTGAGGGGGCCTTTCCAGAGCCACGGGGCCCCCCCCCCACATTACAATGCAGCTGTCCCCACATCTGGGCACCTGCCCTCTCCTAGAAACCTCCCGCCATGGGGAGCTCCCTCCTTCCTGGGGGTCCGGCCTCCTCGGCTTCAGAAAGGCCTCCTCTTCCAGGCTTCACCGAGATCATGCCCTGGCAGAGCATCCCCCCAGAAGAGAGCCTCCCCACGTGCCAGAAGGGGGACACCTTTGCCCTCAGCGAGGTGAAGATGCTGGAGAAGCAGACCAGCCCTCCCGACTACCTGACTGAGGCCGAGCTCATCACGCTGATGGAGAGGCACGGGATCGGTGGGTGCCCCCCGGGGGCACAGGGCCTGGCAGAGGGGGATGATGCCCCCAGGGGTGCAGGGCTTGACAGAACAAGAGGGGCTCAGGGCCCAGCAGAGCAGGTCAGGGGGTGCCCCTTGGGAGATTGGTGTGGCAGAGCAGGCAGGGCTCACCAGGCTCCCCAGTGTCAGGCTGAAGGATCTTCGGCCTAGCGAGGAGAATTAGGTAAAGGTCCAACAAAGCCCCTTGAGGAGGCTCTGTGCCCTGCAAACCGCTGATCTCCCAGCCTGTCACTTGTCATGCATTTACTGAGCACTTACTGTGTACTGGGCAGGGGCGGGCAGAACCCTAATTGCTTAGTCCTTGCCTTGGGGCCGCCTTTGCCCACGCCCATGTCCCAGGAGCCTCCTGCTCCTCACCTCTCAGCTCTCGTTTGTCTCCCAGGCCACAGCAATCTGGCGCCCGTCCCCTCTGGGGCGTCCCTCCCAGGCCCTCAGGACCCCATAGGCCCTTGCTCTCATCCTATGGCCATGTTCCTGTCGGGCACCCCACTCGCTCCCTGTTAGCCAGGCTTCTGCCCTCCTCCACACAGCCAGTTCCTCTGCTGATCTTGCCCTGTCCTGTGGGCACACCTCCCTCCTTTCCCCTGGCACTGCCAAACTGCTGCAGAAGCCTTCTGTTGGCATCCCTGCCTCAAGGAGGATCAGCTGGGGAGCGGGAGGAGAGAGCCAGGGAATGCCCATCCTGGTGCCCAGGGCCCGGCTGGCTTCTTGGATGCCCCCGTGCCCAGTGCAGACTGGGCTGCTGTCTATGTGCAGGGCAGGGGGGTCAGAGAAGGAACTGAGTGGGGAGTTACTGCCCCGGAGCCCGGAGAGGGGGTGACATGGGCACAGCATGGCCCGGAGAGGGTATGGCCCGGCTGCCGAGGAGCCCCATCCGAAACGGGGCCTGCTGTGTCTTTCAGGCACGGATGCCAGCATCCCCGTGCACATCAACAACATCTGCCAGCGGAATTACGTCACCGTGGAGAGCGGGCGCAGGCTGAGGCCTACCAACTTGGGCATCGTCCTGGTCCACGGTTACTACAAAATAGGTGGGAGCGGAGCGTCTGAGGGGGGGAGGGCCCCGAGAGCGGGGCACGCCCGCGCCATGAGGGCAGGGGTTCAGAGGGCGCTAGGCCTCAGACCTGGGAGAACACAAGCTTTCAGGGGCAGGGAGAGGCCCCGGGAGGCTGGAGGCTGAATGTTAGCTCTGGGCAGTTGTCAGAGCTGGGGAGGGGCAGGAGGGGGCAGTGTGCCCACGTCCGGGCTCTGGCCAAGCTCTCCCAGGCCCAGTGTCACTCTCGCACCGTCCTGGCCTCTTAACGCCTCATCTCCGAGCTTTGTCCCATGCTCCAGGCCCGGACCTCCCGGCTATTTCTCTCCCAGGGTTCTCCAGCAGTCTTCACTGCCAGGAATGCCCTCCCTCGTCGTCTCACTGTAGGCTTCCCCGGCCTCCTTCGGGTCTCAGGCAAACTCCCGCTTTGTCCAGGCAGCCTTCCCCATCCCCTCCAGTCTCTAGGTCTAGTGCAGTGCCTGGTATACAGTAGGCGCTGAATTAGTGCTCGCTGAACTGTCTTGACTTGCCACTGGGGAGGGGCAAAAATGGTCGACTAGGGAGGTGGGCACCAAACCCTGAGTCGCTCGGCAAGCACTGGTTCCTTGCTGCCGTGCCCAGGGCTCGCTCAGCGAGTCGGGGAGATGAGGGCACGTGCCCGTGGATCTGTTGGGGCACACGTGGGAAGGTTACCTGCAAATACCCCCAGAGTAGTTGGGTGCTGGTGTCGGGCAGAGTTGGCCCGGGGGCCGGGCCAACAGGAAAGGCTCCTGGCTGCACCTTGGGGAAGGGGGGGGGACGGAGCGTGAGGCAAGTGGGAGACCAGTGCGGACGGAGGAGGAGGAGGCTCAGTGAGGCCGGGAAAGGAGGTTGGGGTCAGTCCCAGAGGGCTGAAGATGCCCCCGCCTTTGGGCTCTGGGGCACTGTGGGGCTCATTGGGCAGGGAGCTCCCATATGGAGAAGGAAGGCTGCTTGGGAGCATGTGGGATGGACTTTGGCGGGAAGAAGGGCCCAGAGAGTGGCAGGAAGGGATGGGGGGGGGGGGCTGAGGGCGAGATCAGGAGGGAGAAATGAAGTGAGCTGGTGGTGGATGGGCCGGGGGTGGGGGAGGGAGGCCCCCAGCAGGGTGCCAAGGGAAGAATCCCTGGGAGGCTGGGCACAGGCAGGGTCCGGGGCAGGAAGAGGGCAAAGATAACTCTTTGAGGCGCCTCTGGGGGTTCAGGGGGGGTAATGATGTGGAGCTAAGACTGTGGCTGGATGAGGCAAGCCCCTGGGCCCTGACCCCACTACTGAGGAGGGCTGGGGCGGGGGGCGAGACTGGGAGGAAGGCAGAGGCGTGATCTGGGGGAGGATGGGCCAGAGGGCCAGGAGCGGGGCCAGGAAGGAGGCCTGGAGAGAAGAGGGCTTCCGGGAGGCGGCCATGGCTCCGGCCAGTGGCAAGGTGACTTCAGAGCTGCTTGTGTCACCAAGTGCTGGCCCCGGCCTGGGGGGCCGTTTCCTCTGAGAGTGGCGAGAAGAGATCGAAGGCCTGTGTGCGAGGATTGGTCAGGGTGTCCCTGCTTGGGCGCAGCTGGTGCTGGGTACCACGAGCCCAGTTGGATGGAAGGATACATCGGCTCGCAATCAGCATTGCCCACAGCGGGCAGGGGCTGCGCTGGGGGCTGCCATGAGCTCCTCAGCACAGGACCTGAGGCAGGGCCACTTGGTGGAGGGGACTTGGGAAAGGCGGGATGGCCTCGGAGGTCCGTCGCCATCAGTGATGCCCGTGGGATGGTTGGGGTGTCTGGGCCAGGGTTCCCAGCCACTTGAGGCATGGCCACGGAGGCTCCTTCCGGGGCCTGGGCCGGGAGGGCCGCCCCCAGGACACCGTGGGGGCCCCGGGTCAGAGATGGGCGGGGGCCGGCCGCTGACGGCCCGCTCTCCCTCTCCTCTGGGTCTTGGCAGATGCCGAGCTGGTGCTCCCGACGATCCGGAGCGCCGTGGAGAAGCAGCTCAGCCTGATCGCCCTGGGCAAGGCCGACTACCAACAGGTGCTCGAGCACACCCTGAACATCTTCAAGAGGAAGTTCCACTACTTCGTGGACTCCATTGCCGGTGAGACCCCCAGCTCCTCCTCCGAACCCCACCAGGCAAGCCTCGTCTCGGGGTGCTTTGAGATCAACTGAGCAGGCACCTTCCTCGGGCCGGCTCCTTCCCTTCCTACGGACCAGGAAACTGGGTGTCGGGCAGGGGAGGGGGCTGAGCCAAGGTCCCCTAGCTCTGTTCTCACCCCATCCTTCCCGCGCCCTCAGGGCTGCCCCCAGCCCTCTCTCGGGGGGAGTCCTCCCCACAAAGGGGGTGCCTTGTACCTGCCCAGCCAGTGTGGCTTCGCTAAGAGCACAGAGCCTGCCCAGCCCAAGGTCATCCGGCCGGCTTTGTAGAGCAATGCCTTGACCTGGACGAGCTGGGGGATCAGGGTGGGCTTCCCGAAGGAGGCAGCAGTTGAGTGGGGCTTTTGTGGATGGGCACATTTGACCACCAGTGGGTCTCTTGGCCCCGGACCCTCTCTCTTTAGTGCTGGTTCCCTGAGTGTGGCCTGCCATCCCCCATAATCCTCTGAGGCAGGCACGCACGTTTCCTCCCAGCCCACAGCACGTTCTGGCACGGTCCCATGTGGTCCCGTGATCACCATGCCCCTGGGAAGGGAATTGAGGCCCCCAGATGTTACCCATCACATGTCCCCTCCACATGACACCCCAGGCTTAGCTCCAAGGCAGCTGTTCTTTCGGTAGCCACCCCTGCCAGTCCGGGGGGAGTCCCAGAGAAGTAGGCCATGCTCCCTTTCCCATTTGAGCCTCTGCCCAGCTGGGGGCCCTCAGGCTGGCACCGGGCCAGGGCCCCGGCGCAGCTGCAGATCCACAGGGCTTCAAAAACCTGGAGTACCGAACGTTAGGGAAGTTGGGCAAGTCCGCCAGCGTTTATTAAGCACCTACTGTGTGCCAGGCCCTAGGGATCCACATGACACGGGAGGCCAGAGCCCCTGCCCGCAGAGAGCTGGTATCCTGATGGGGAAAGAGAGGACAGGGGGTGGGGGAGGACAGAGGGCTCCTGGTGCAGGTTGCGCTGATTGGGAATGGAGACCTGGCCGGCCAGGGCGTCTTCCCAGATGCCATTCTGAGAGGAAGCCGCCGGTCAGGCGTCGGGGGGGCAAAGGCGAGGAGTCTGGCACTGACGACCTTCCATTGTGCATTTTGGGGAGCACCCCATCTGCAGCCTTGCTTTGAGACAGGGGACGCCCTACGTCCCACGGGCAGAGCCATGGTCCAGACATAGCCCACACCCGTTTCATGTCCTGTGCCCAGCCAGGCGGACCTTGGGCATGTTGTCTGTGGGGCAAGCCGGTGTAGGGGAGGCTCTTGTCTATGGCCCAGCAGCCCCGGGGGCCTGGGCGCAGTCCCAGATGCTCAGGGGCCGTACACGTGTTACGTGCTAGGGTGGACGGCTGAGGCTCAGAGGGCCTCAGCTCCAGAAAGTGCCCCCGGGACTCTTTGTTGGGGAGGGGGGATTCTCCCGGGCACCAGCCATGGGCTCAGGCCTGCCGCCTGTTAGGCCAGGGGGGCCTTGTTGTGGCAGCTGCTGCTTTCCTCAGTCTCCCTGGGAGATCCCCGCTCACAAGGGTGAACTCTGACCGTGGCTACCGAGGAGAGAAACCTTGGCAGGAAGCCTGAGGGAAATGGAGAGCCCACGACTGAGCGGCCGCTGCCTCTTCCTGGCCACCTGCTGATTGTCCACCAGCGAGTGTTCCCTAAGCACCTACTGTGTGCTAGTTGCCGCCCTGGGAGCGACAGTCCCTGCCCCCGGGAGCCGATCTTCATCTTTGCTTCTCTGTCTCCCATCCCTGCTTCTGCTCAGCTGCTGAGTGGGGACCTTGGGCTCCCAGAAGGCTGAGAGGCCCTGCCAGCCCAGCTCCCAGTGCCCAGGGCTTGCCTCTGCCCCCGACGGTCCAGGGGCCCTTGGCAGGCCCCTCGTCTCTGCCTGCTGCGGCTGGATGACTCCTCGAGGCTCCTCTGCTTGTTAGCCTGGGATCTCTTTGGTGTCGTCTGGCTCCTGGTTCTCGGCTGGAGCGATCGGGCCCACCCTGACCCCGGCCGCGGGCAGAGAGCCCAGCCCTCCAAAGAAAAGCCGCTGCAGCTGGAGGAGGCTGGGTGCCGGGTGTGAACCCCCATGGCCTTCACTGGCATCTCTGTAGGCAGGGACGTTGTCCCTCGGCTTCATCCTTGGCCGGTTCATGCGTCTTTCTGGGTCGCGCCAATGCTTGCTTGTTGTGGTCCCTTGTGACCCGGCATTCAGGCTTAATGGAACACGGCCGAAGTAACAGCCTAGGTGTCCAGAAGTGGCCGGTCTCCATCTGCTCCTTCTGTGCGCCCACAGTGTGGGTACGGCCTCAGGGATGG
>JAJPUD010020929.1:0-23868 GCA_023553655.1 Myrmecobius fasciatus | reverse complement strand
GTAAGTCATGCCTCTGGTTCAGCACTTACTTACTACTGAAATCACTCCCCTTCTTATTTGTTGTCTGCCAGAGGGCCCAAATTTCACTTTGATTTATTCCTGGGATCTTCTTAAAGCTCCCTAACTTTGGGGAGATCACTTACCCTTTTAATCTCATTTTCCTCATCTACAAAATAATGGCGTTAAGGTAGGTGATCTCTCTGGTTTCTTTCAGCTTTCTAATTCTATGACCGGGTCTCAAAAGCATTCTGCCTTTGCAGGATGGGATAGAAAAAGTAATCTTCCTTATTCATTACTCATGATCATTTGTACCCAACCTGTGTTTCCATTTGTGCAGTGACTTCTAGGGAGGATACTACCTCGACCAGTACAAGTCAGCACTTGCTCTTCCATTTGGAGTTTTAGAGAGCCTCTTAGAATATCCAGATTAAGTGATTTACTTGTGCAGGGTCCTTAAATCAGTATGTGTCAGCAATAGGACTTACCCCACTTCTTCCTGACTCCAAATCTAGTTCTTAATTACCTTTGGTCAAGACCACTGACACTTTATTACTCATTAACTTTTAAAATTAATTATTTGATATTTTATTGTTCAGTCATTTCAGTTGTGTCTCATACTCTGTGATTCCATTTGGAGTTTTCTTAGAAAAGATATGGGAGTGGTTTGCCATTTCCTTCTCTAGCTCATTTAATAGATGAGGAAATTGAGGCAAACAGAATTAAGTGACTTGCCAAGGTTACACAATTAGTAAGTGTCTGAGAACAGATTTAAACACAGGCCTTTCTAATTCCAAGCTCAGAGTTCGGTTCACTTTGCCATCTAACTACTCTCAATCTTTTGATAAAATAGTAGCCATTTAAAAAGAAGATAGGGAAGATATTAAACTTTTGCTATTTTTATTATTTTATCAGATTTTATTATTCCCAAAGGATAACATTGAAGAGTAGGAGGATGAAAAGGACAGAAATTGGAGCAATGACTCACTTTTATTTTTTTCATGTTACATTGCTGGGGACAATTGTAGTGAGATCCTACAATATTTACTACCTACGTGTGATTAACCTAGCAAAACTTTAGAATGTGAAGATTCTGGGAACTTTTTAATTGGTAATTTTGATTTGACATTTAATGCTATATGTGAAACTCATATCATTGAAAATGAAATTTATCAAAAATTTGAATTCATTGATAATGTCAGGGCTTTTGGCTCATGGAAATAGAGTAAGGTGCAGTTCACCAATGTAAACATTCCCTGCTGTTATTTTAGAAGATTTAACAAGAGTAAATCTGTTCTGTTTGCCTACATCCTAGAGAGAGTTGATAATTCAACAGTTAGAAGTTAGAGATTCATTGAAAAACCACATGGGCTCTTGTCTCCCTCCTCAAAGTTCTATTTATCAAAGATAAACATAAAACAATATCTAAGCTAGGATGACTTAGGGCAAAGGATAGAGGAATATAGTCATAATTCTACATGTATAATCTATAACTAATTGCTTGCTTTTTCAATGGGAGTTCAATGGGGAGAAGGAAGAGGATTTGAAACTTAAAGTTTTAAAAGTAGATGTTAAAAATGTTTATATATAACTGGAGAAAAATAAAATACTAAGTAAAAAAAAGAATATAGTCTTGAATGATGCACATTATACCCAAGGGTATTATGTCAGAATGATTGTTCTAGGAAATGGTATATACAGAAAAACCTCTCTATGATGCTGCCATAGGGAATTAGGAATAAAAGGAAACCGTTTTATAGTTACATCAGGTTTTCACTTGAGGTAGCAATTTTTTTTGAGAAATATGTTTTAAGTTTTGTTTAGTCATTTGTCAGTCATGTCAGATTCCTTATGACTTCTTTTGGGATTTTCTTAGAAAAAATTCTGAAATAGTTTGCCATTTTCTTCTCCACCTCATTTTATAGATGATGAAACTAAAGTAAATAAGGTTAAAGGACTTGAAATCAAGTCTTTGAGTGCAGGAAGATGAGTCTTCCTGACTCCAGGCTCTATCTACTTGCCCACCTAGATAACCCACTTTTAAGCTGTAGGTGCATACAATATAATAAATAGACAACCAGAGGTATTCTGGCTCTTGGAATTGGGGTAAACCCAGTCCAAAAGGTCATAAAATCAAAGATTAGCTAGAATAGCTAGAAGAGAATTTAGAGGCAATATAATCTAAAATCTTCAAGTTATAGATCAGAAAATTAAGGCACAGGGAAATCAAATGACTTGTTTATTGCCATTTGCTTGTAAGTATCCAAAGAGATTTTCTGGTCTTCCTCACTTCAAATCCAGCACTCTATTTACTATTATTACTCCATTATTTCATTGATTTGGGTGGGATTTGAATCTAAGTTACTGCTTTTCCCAGAGATGCCCAATATCTGTGTTATCTTTTAACTCAAGTTAAATGTAACAGGGAAACCTAACTCCCAATCTAGAGTAGATTTTTCCTCTCTCCCATGGAACATGATACCTCTGAGGTGCCTTGGGTAACAAGTCTGCTTGAGGATTGCTTCTCAGTCCTTCACTTTTCTGGGATGCCAGGGAATTGTGTTGTCCTTATTGTCAGGGCTGGACCTGGTCTATAAGAGAAGCATTTTTCCTGAGAGCACAGTTCCTTGTCTTTTTCTATCCCAAGTCTAATTATTCAAGCACTAGGAGACTTTGTGTCAAGGAGAGTTTTTCCCTTGCATTTTCTAGGACATAGAATCACTACTATGAGGAAGCACTCTTCCCACTTCTATCCACACTGGGGCAAAAAAACTCTGCTGATATATAATACTGAATATAACAATGACAATATGATTATAACTACTACTAATAATAGATATTTCTATGTGCCAGACATTGCTAATCACTTTTCAATTATTATTTCATTTGATCTTTACAACAACTCTGGAAGCTATTATTATCCCCATTTTACAGATGAAGAAATTGAGGCAAATAGAAGTTAAGTGATTTGCCATAGAATCATAAGGCTAGTAAGTATTTGAGGCTAGATTTGAACATAAGTCTTCCTGACTCCAGCCCTGGCACTCAATCCACTGTACCAGGTAGCCTCAAATCTAATGTTGCTATATGTTGTTAAAAGTCAAAAAATAAAGCATCCCGATTACATATGAACCTTGTCTTTTGTATTATGTTCTGACTCTGTAAGAGTGTAAGGAATTGGCAAGGAGGGAGAGTGAAAGATAAAGATTGAGAAAATTGATTCAAGGCTCAATGTGTTCTCCAAGGTTTCCTAAGACTCTCTTTTATGTCCCTGTGTAATATCATTCCACCGTAGTGCCCTAAAGACTTGTCCTAGATGTTTCTCTCTGAAGCCTAAGTAGCAACAGAGAGCTGTTGTTTGCAAGACTGATTCATGGGGCATTTCTGTTTGATCTCTGACAGGTTGTTTATAAGAATAATGATATCCGTCTGGAGCTGTCTCGCCTGGCCAGAATCGGTGATACCAAGATGAAAATCTATGGTGAAGTGGTGTTCAAATGTGAAAATGTGGCCACACTAGACCCCATCAACTTTGAGACCCCCGAGGCTTACATCAGCCTTCCCAAGTGGAATACCAAGAGGATGGGCTCAATCTCCTTTGACTTCCGTACAACAGAACCCAATGGTCTCATCCTTTTCACTCATGGCAAGCCTCAGGAGAGAAAGGACTCTCGTAGTCAAAAGAACACCAAAGTTGATTTCTTTGCTGTCGAATTGCTAGATGGCAACCTCTACCTGCTCCTTGATATGGGTTCTGGCACCATCAAAGTGAAAGCCACCCAGAAGAAAGCCAATGATGGAGAATGGTACCATGTGGACATTCAGCGAGATGGCAGATCAGGTAGGAGAAACTAAAGGCATGAGGTTCAGAGCAAAGTGTAAATGGTCATTCTGAGCTAGCTCCTCTTGGCTACTTATTCCCCAATTCTTTGTTCACTTAACTGGTTTTTTATGTTCTCTTTGAGTGTCATTTTTAGTTTGAGGGAGTCTCCTTTCTCTCACACTTTACACTCTCCAATCTTAGCCATGTCCCCAGTAGTCCTTAAGCTGAGAATAAATTTTAAAATAATATATGTACATTTTCCACCACTAACAAAGAGACTGTTGTGATATTCATGTTGATTTTTTCCCCTTCATTTTGCTATGAAAACCACTTGTGACTATGCTGTAGAGTGGTTTCACAGTGCAGTAGTTTATGCAAGAGATATATCCCTCAATAATTGGCAGAAGTCATGTTGTTGAGAAAATTATGACAAGAAAGGGAAAAGCAAATTGATTTTTCCTGAAGTCATGTTCAATTTAAAGCCTTGCCTTAGATTGAAAGCCTATATTTCACTCTTCGCTCAGACCTCACTAACTCTCCCTTCCTCCTCATAACCTTTTACATTTAGTTTAAATGGCTTTGCTTGTTTCTGCAGCCTCAGATCAAACAAGTCCGCCTGGGGCAGTACATAGCCACTCTGGAACAATAACAAAGAAAAGGGGGGGGGGAAGGCATAATATGGAATCTGGGGCTCCTGAACACCTGACCAGTCTTATTCTGGCTTCTTCTGGGCCATTATAAACTTAAAGGAATAAGAAAGGTAATCATTTCCCCAGAATCTATATCATGTTAATCTCTTACTATTTTGACCTAATTTCTAATTCTAGCATTATAGAAGCAGGAAGAAGTCCCTTTTAGGGCCATTAATATTGTATCTGCAATCGTACTTTACACATGAGCATCTAGAAAAGTAAAATAAAATAAAATAAAATAAAACAAACTACCCTAGGTTGAAGGAACTCATTGAGTCAGTGCCCATTCAGAGCATTAGCATACAAGCCTGTAGAAGCATGTAAAAACATGGCAATTAATAAAATTGTATAATTAGAAAGTGACAGTAAAGTAACTTTCCATGTACACATGGAGTATACTTTGCTATAGGTGATTTTTAAAATTTTAATTTATTTTAGAGAATATCCCTAACCGGTTTATGTGCATGAAAATCATACATATAGAAAACATACTTTCAGGGCTACAATCCAGGGATCTGCGTGGTTGAGAGATAATTGTGGAGGATATGCATTTAGGGATGTACCTGTTCACATCCACACATCATTTCTCCATTGTTCTGAGAATCTTCCTTTACTGGGAATATATTGAATCATTAAATTCTCCTTTGGTACCTACTTCTTCAAGGCCATCTACCTGCTCTCGGCTGGTGTGCAGTGGCTAGGAAACCTTTCTCTTACAAGGGCCAGCTGTCACTCTTTTATTGCATAGTTGAGGCTGTGAACCAATATATCCAGACAGGAAATATCCAACAAAGCTAAAATGATTTACTGGGCTATAATCATCGTTTCTTTATAACTATTCTTTCTCTGATGCTGATTTAATGTCTCTAATCCTTTGTAGCTGTCTGATTTGGGGTTAGAAAATTCCTTGTTATTCCATTTAATTCCTAATTATGAGCTTGTATCTCCAAAACTTATTCTGGGAATTCTGTTTAGGGAGCCCTGCTCCTCCATACATATGTACAAACACACACATACATACACACACACACACGAAAGGTATGGAGGCAGGGGCATTAAATTAATTCCCATGATCTTCTTTGATTGGCATGTAAATGAGAGTAGAAAACAGAACAAAAACTGAATGAAGCTAGTTAAACATTCTTGCCTTTTTAATGTATATCTGCTGCATTCTAACTAGCCCAAACCATAATGGTCTCCTAATGCTAAAATTATAGTGGCTGGTAAGAATAAGCTCCTCTGGTGAGAATTTATTCATTCCATTCAAATCAACAAACATATACTAATTATCCCCTATGTGCAAAACACTGTGGTCATTTTCAGTCTATGTGCAGCCTTATGTATTTGGTATGGTGAGAGGAAGAATTACTCCACCCAATGGGACCCCGAGCTATACTGTTTAGGATGACTGTGTTTTGATGGGACAGTTTTATGGCAGCAACAGTGAGCATTGTTGCCCATAGGAGAAGTTGGATGGCTTATGCACAAAGGACATTCAGGCAGCAGATTGCAGTGCTGGACTATTTGGTGCTCAGTAGGAAGGTTTATTGATTGCCTGAAACTTGATTGGAGATAAGAGACTTCAAATTAAATGTTCTTTGCTGAACAAGAATGAACAGTTTGGCTTTTATGCTTTAAGGGAAAAAAATCAACAACAAAAGTTTTAATTTATTTGAAGATTTTTCCCATAGAAAAGATAAAATATAGGAGTGTCAGAGATAGAAGCAATGAAGAGGGAAATACTCTTATAAGAAGAAGGTATTTTGGTATCCATGATCCCAGCTGTCATAGGAAAATAGATGCAGACCTAGAAGGGCTTTTAGATATTATCTGTTATGTTGCTGGATGACATTTTTTTTCATGATTAATGCCTTTTGTGGCATGTCAGCTTGGAGTCTTACACAATTTCTGTCATATGTAAGGGTAGAACAAATATAAATCCATTAATTTTGTTTCTCTTTATACCTTTATGCCCAAATGTAATTATTTGTTTTGAATAAGAAATTCTACTGTGTTTACATCTTAGTGGTCATTGATTAATGAAAAGCATGTTTTTTATTTTATAAGCATTCAAAAATTTGATTTGCATTTCACACAAGGGAGTAAGATTCAACTGATATTTTTATGTGCAATCAAAGCATGAAACCTCATAAATGACTGGCCTTAAGAAAATAAATAAGAATAATCAGAACCACAATTTGTGAAATTTGCAATTATGCTTTCCTTCTTTTGGATATTAGATAATATTTAATGCTAATATCTCATGTGTTAAGATTCTATCATTTCTCTG
The DNA here is from genome assembly GCA_023553655.1 of Myrmecobius fasciatus. Taxonomy (NCBI): domain Eukaryota; kingdom Metazoa; phylum Chordata; class Mammalia; order Dasyuromorphia; family Myrmecobiidae; genus Myrmecobius; species Myrmecobius fasciatus. Next base: position 17,066 of record JAJPUD010020929.1, on the reverse strand, counting down.
CTTTGGGACCTTCATATACCAAAATCATTAGAAAACAACCTGTCTTTAAGTAGAAAGTCTAAGAAAATTGCAAAAGGATCAGAGAGATTAAATAATTTACCTATGCTATAAATAGTTAGCAAGTGTCAAAGTCTTCCTCCCTCCAGGTTTAGCACTGACTCTCCTGTTCCTTATTAATCTCTACAATCTTAAAAAATATATATAGGTACTTGTAGTTCCTTATCTTGAACTCCCTCCATCCCTCTTTCCCTCAGGTGGAATCTTTTTTTTTTCTTCAGTAAATCTTAAGAATGAAATAATTTAGATGCAACCCCCTACTTGCGTAAATGGAACAATTTAAAAGCCGTGCCTCAGTTTATGTCCTAGTTTAAGATTTTTTTTAAATCTTAAAAAAATATATACACACTTAAGGAATCTTGCTAATCAAGCCCTGAAATTGACCGGTTCATAAATTAAAAATAAAAATTTGTCAGGAACTTCTTAAGGATCCAATAAATTAAATAATGTTTCTATAGTGCTATGTTTACACTGTACAAAGTATAACTTTTAGCTAGTTGGAAAATGGCTCCTATGGCAAGTGTTCTTAATCTTTTTGTGTGTGTTTGTGGTGATCATCTTTGGCAATCTGGTAACATTAATGGGCCTGTTCTCAGAATACTGATTTAAATGTACAAAATTAAATACATAGAATTACAAAGGAAACTACTTATAATGAAATGCTTTTATTAAAATATTTTTTAAAATCATAGGTCCCAGTTTGAGAACTCTTCCTCTATGGAAATGTTAAGAGCAAAGGAAAATCCATAGCTAAGAAAGAAGGCAATATTAAAGATTTCTACTATCATTTGTACTATTTGGATGTTTAAAAGAATACAATAGTGATTTAGATAGATTTCCTCATGATTAATAAATGTGTGTTTGAGAGAAGTAAATGCTGAATTAAGTGTGCACATACACAAACACACACAAGTGTCTTAAGCTTCTAGTAGGCTTATTTACACCTATCCTGAAGCAAAACCCCATAGTGCAATACTAGAAACTCATCAGAGCATTTATTGAGGGATTCCAAGGATAAGGCTACCATTCTAGACTTTTCATATTAGGGTAAAAGGGTTGTATATACTTTGATATATGCATGGAAAGCAGGATTTGACAGACTATTGTCAAATCCAAGGAATAGTAATATATTTCATAATGATTTTTATAGTGCTAGTTATTTAACATTTAAACATTTGAATATATAAATTAGGTTTGCCAGAGGTATGGCTGTCATGCTATTCCTTTGTTGCTGCTCCTCTGCAACTGCCATTATCACTGATTACGCTCTTCCTTTTTCTTCTTTCCCTGTATCCCACAATTTAACAATATAAGATCATTGATTCAGAGCCAAAAGAATCTCAAGCTCTCCACTTGACATTTGAAGAAATTGAAGCTCAACTTAAATGATTTGTACAAAGTCTCTTATATAGTCAGTGGTAGAAACTAGGTCCTTTGATTCCAAATATAACAATTTTTCCACTATGCCATGATACTTCCATGTATACTCCATGGGTTCCATGACCAGTTTGCAAGCTTGTTCTTAATTCTTCACTGAGCTTGGAAGACTTAGAAAGCTTTGAGTCCAAAACAAAATCAGTTCATGTTAGATCCTCTATGACATGTAATAACATATGAGACATGGACTCCATTATTATAGAATTTATAGATGTTCAATATATGAACAAATGTATTGCTAATCCATCCTAGTCCATTGTATATCTTGTTAAGTTCCTTAAGAATTGTGGAATTTTACATGGTTTAGAATTAGAAGAGTTCTTGGAAGGAATCTAGTCCAGGGCCATAATCAAATTAGACTTCTGGAGGGAGATGAGGTATTGCCTCATTTTTAAATGCCTTCCTTCTCCCCACTTTTTAATTTGCACTTTTACGTGTCTCATAACTATTTCTGTTTTGGGTTACTGGTAGGTCCAAACTGAGAAAGGCATATAAGAAAGGGAAGGGGAGCTGTACAGAGATAAAAATGATATTATATGTAACACATTAGGATCCAATTTTTTTTAAAAAAATTAACAATTAGAATAGAAATCTCTAAAAATGGAATGAACTGACTCTAGGAGTAGGGAATTACTCTATCACTGGAAACCTTTAAATGGAGGTAGAATGTTTCCTTGGCAGGGTTATTATAAATAAAGGAATTTCTGTTTAGTGTGGCTTGGACCTCGTAGGCTCTATCTAACTGACCTTCTGGGACTCTGATACTGTTTGTAGGACCTGGGAACTGTGGCAAAATTTGTGCCTCAGTTGGAAACTAGTTTTCTGACTTTTGTTTGCTGGCTCCAATAAGTCCATTAGTACATAAGCATTTATTGATCTTACTATGTGCCAGTCGCTGTGCTCAGTATTATAAACAATAATCCTTGTCTTCAAGGAGCTCAATTTCAAATGGGAGGGACAACATGTAAATGACTAGGTATTTGAAGAGATATACATACATATACACTCTTTTATGTATATTATATATACACACATATGTATATACAAAAGATGTATTCAGTTATTTTTCAGTCATGTCTGACTATTGCCCTTTTAAGATTTTCTTGGTAGAGGTACAATATTTCTTGGTAGAGTGGTTTGGAATGGTTTTCCATTTCTTTGCTTAGTCACACAATTAAGAAATGTCTGAGGGCAGATTTAACCTCATGAAGATGAGTCTTTTGGATTCTAAGTTTGGCATTTTTTCCACTGTGCCATCTAGCTGTCCATATGCATAAGATATATATATATATATAAATATATACACATGTATATCATATATAAGATATATATATATATGTACATATATATATCTTCAAATACCTAGTATATATATATGCATTTACATGTCATAGATTTATCTTATGTAAAATATATATTTCTTTATTTACATATGTTAATATTGTGGATACATATCTATAGTAAGTTGAAAGCTTCTGATAGAAGTGAGCTTTAAGGTGATTCTTGAAGGAAGCCAGCTAAATTATTCGGGCAGAGCTGAAGAAGGGAAGCATTCTATGCAAGGTAGACTGCTAGTGCAAGGGATGCAGTTGGAGTGGGCTCTTTGAGGAACTCCAAATAGGCCAGTGTAGTTAGATTAGAGCATGGGGAGTATGGAAAAGTATAAGACTGGAAAGGAAGGTAAAGGCCAAATTATTCAGGGTTGTTTCCCCCACTATATAACATTACCTTACAGAAATTATGCTTTTCTGTTTGCTGAGCAGATGATGTTTTGTACATGAGAGTCATATCATAGGCATTTTTTAGTCAATGGACTAATATCTAACATTTGCCTGGGTACTTGGTAATAATCAGCGTACATATCAAAAACAATAAAATCCCCTTCCCCGACACACCCTTTGATGTTTGGGTAACTTAGTTTGCTACATCAACCAGGAAAGTTAAAATCACTAAAGCTATATTGGAGATAAGAAAAGGATCAAAGTGACAAGACCACCACCCAGAATGGATAGGTTGATGATGACAGACAAAGGAGAGAAAAAAGAACTATTCAACTCTGATTTTGATTCTGTTTCCTCTGACAAGAAGAATAATCTTTGGACTTTAAAGAACAGGACTAAAAATGGCTAATAGGAAATTGAAAACCAAGATAAGTCAGGAGATTGTAAGAGAACATCAACCTATCCAGGATGCATTTAGGTCTCCAAGCCAAAACAAATTAGATCCCAGGACACTAAAAGACTGTGATATGATCACCAAGCCACTGGGCATCTGTGATCTTTGCAAGATCATGAAGAATGAAAAGAATCTTTCAGGCTTGGTGAAGGGCAAATGTCCTACATTTCCAACAAAATAGGCCTCTGTGAATAATAGGCCAGTGAATTTGACTTAGGCTCAAGGAAAAGTTCTAGTATTATAAAAGGAATGATTAGTGAATATCTTGAAAATGAGGGGTTAAATCTTTGTTCCAAAGAACTGATGTGAAAATACACGTCCCTCTTCTCTGAAAAGTGGTAGAATACCAGTGCAGAATGTTTAATATATTTTAAATGCTTTTACTGCATCAATTTTGTTAAAATTTTCTTTGTTATGGGGAAGGATCCCTTGAGGGGAGGATATATTGGGAGTGTTCTAGTAAAGAGAAAACAAAACTTTTAAAGAATAATAGGAAGCAATGATTATAAAGATCCAGTCAAAAAGCAGGTTAGTGCCAGTTTACCTTTCTTTCTTTTTTTAAAAGGTTTACTAAACACAATAGGAGAAGAGAATGTTTTCATATAATTTTCCTAGATTTTGAAAAAGCATGTTATAAAGCCTTCCATTATATGCTTGGTTACAAGATGGAAATATGGTGGCCATACAACTACTTAGTTTGCTGGCTTTAGAATTGTTTGAGTGAATGAACCCAAAAGAACAATGTCAATTCGCAGAAGAGTCTCTACTACAGTGCAGTAGATGTCTGCTTTGTATTGTTTAACATTTGTATAAGTTACTTAGATAAAGGCATAAATGGCCTAGTCATTAAGTCTGCTGATTTCAGAAAACTGAGAGGAAAAAAGAGAAAGGAACAAGCATTTATTAATGACTTACATGTATCAGGCACTGAAATAAGTGCTTTTCAAATATTATCTCATTTGATTCTCACAGCAACCCTGTGAGGTAGATGCCATTATTATTCCTATTTTATAGTTGGAAAAACTGAGGCAGAGAAACATTAAGTGCTTAATCCTGAATTATATACCTAGTAAGTGTCTGAAGTAAGATTTGAATGCAGATCTTCCTTGCTCTACGTTCAATACTGTTTACTGTATATATACATGTATGTGTGTATGTATATACACACACACATACATATGACAGAGTCAGAATCCAAAAGATATACTTGCATTTTTGTTGCTATAGTTATATTTGTTCTGTTTTTTATATATATAAATTGCATATATATAATTGTACATACATATATACATATATTTTCATATGCTAGTATAAATATATATCTATGTAAATATGTATATATATGTATATTTGTGTGTTCATATATATATATGTGCTAAAATGTTGGGTTAGGTAATATAAGATGAAATTTAATGAGGATACATTTGATTTAAAAATGTCTAATTCACAAGTATAAAATGAAGGAAAATATAATTAGACAGCAGTTCCTTTGAAAAGATCTGGGTGTTTTAATAAGCTGCATTTTCAACATGAATCAATGATGTGCTGTGACAATCATAAAAACTAATATAATTTTAGACTACATTAAAAAATATTTAATGTCTAAGACCAGGGAGGCAATAGTCCTGTTATTTTCTACTTGGGGTAGAATACTTTTATGTGTTCAATTCTAAGAACTACATGCATTTTAGGGAGGGCATAGATAAAATATGAGAGTATTCAGTGAAGGACAATCAAGATGGTGAATGGTCTGAAAATCATGCCATATGGAAATCCATTGAAAGAAAAGGAGAAAGAAGACTTACAAAAGATATGATAGCTGTCCAAGATATAAAGGGCTGTCATATGGACATTCTTTGGACACAAAGAATAGAACTTGGAACATAAGCAGAAGGTAAAGAGAGTAGGATGTAGAATTTTTCAAGCATCAAGTATTTTGTCATCATCAACAACAAAAACAACAGCAACAATAAAAACTAAAATAATTTCCTAAGAAAGCTAGCTTCAGGAATCCCATTCCTTAGAGATTTTTAAGAAAAAGTCTAGGTTAATACTTATCAGGAACACTGCATAGAGTACTCTTACTTTCTCTTTGGTGTTTTCTTTCATTTAAAATGTATCTGTTTTGTAGAATTATTTCCATGTTATTTTCCCCATTAGAATATGAGCTCCTTCAAGTCAAGATATGGTATTTTCTTATATCCTCATACCCATCCTATTCCCACTTAGTAAAATGATTGGCACATAGTAAGAGTTTAATAAATAGTTGTTGACTGATTACTGGGGAGTGTTCAACTATAAGATTCTGTGGATCTGTGGTTCAGCTTTTTTTTTTTTTGGTGAAAATAAAAGGACTATTGATAATAAACTAAGTCAGCCTTAGAGTTAGGAAAATCTGGGATTCAAATTTCATTTCCTTGTCAAAGAAATCAAAGACCCAATTCCCCTAAAATCAAGATTTTGAATCTGGAATCTGCTATCTAAGGGATTTGTGGACAGATTTTAGGGGAGCCATGAATTTGGTTTTTTAAAAGAATATTTTGATAACTATATTTCAATACAGTATTTCCTTTGTAATTTAATGGATTTTTATCATACATTTAAAAACATTATTCTGATAAGAGTTCCATAGTTTCTACCAGATAGCCTAAAGGGTCTATCATGACACACAAAAAATTTTTCTCCTAAATTTTCCACATCCTTCCGATATTTTGGTGTCTGTTAAAAGGGAACTATTAGACAGTTTCTTCAACTCAACCCCATTCATAGTAATAATATTTACTCTCAGAGGAAGAAGCACTGCATAGGAAGAAATCCTTAATCTAGAGACTGATTGTAATGGATATTTTATTACATATTATATAGTTCCTGAATTAATCAACCAGGAGGAAAACTAGGAAAACTTCAGTTTTTATAAGGGGCAAGAGAAAGAAAGACAGACACAGAGAGAAACAGGCAGAAACAGAGAGGGGGGAGGGAAAAGGGGGAAAAAGAGGGAGAGGGAGAAGGAGAGGGACAGAGACAGAGACATAGAGAGAGACAGAGAGACAGAGACAGAGAGAAAGAGAGACAAAAGAGACAGAGACAGACAGAGAGAGACAGACAGACAGACACAGAAAGACAGACAGACATATGTGTGTGCATGATCATGGGTTTGTATGGAGCCACTGATGAGCACTTACTTAAGGAAGATACTTGTTACCAGGTCACTGAAATTGCCCCCAGCTCCCACTTGGTGCACCCTGTCCCAGTTGCCAGAGGTTTAAAATAGTCCCATGAAAAGCATACTTCCTAGTTCCTATAATTGCGTATTGTTCCTTTCTTTGACAAACTGGCCCCCTCTTAGCTGGTACCTTTTGTCTAACTCACTAAATGTCTGGTGTGCCTGAGCTGTCGTCCAAGCTGCTAACTCGAGCCTCTTTCCCTTTCTTCCTTGTCTCAGGTACCATATCAGTGAACAGCAGGCGTACCCCATTCACAGCCAGTGGGGAGAGTGAGATCCTGGACTTGGAGGGGGACATGTACCTGGGTGGACTGCCAGAGAATCGAGCGGGACTCATCCTCCCCACCGAGCTCTGGACTGCCATGCTGAATTACGGGTACGTGGGCTGCATTCGAGACCTGTTCATCGACGGTCGGAGCAAGAACATCCGACAGTTGGCAGAGGTGCAGAACGCCGCCGGGGTCAAGTCTTCCTGCTCCAGGCTGAGCACAAAGCAGTGTGACAGCTACCCCTGCAAAAACAATGCTGTTTGCAAGGACGGCTGGAACCGCTTCATCTGCGATTGCACCGGCACTGGCTATTGGGGGAGAACATGCGAGAGGGGTAAGTTTCCCGTTGGCTGGTTGTAGTCCTATCCTGTGCTAATATCCCTTACATTTTACCAACTTAATAAAGAAATGAGCTTTTTCTGGTCCTATCAATGGGCCCAAGTGATTTATAAGTATCTTCCTTCCAGTTTTTGGATTTTGGGATTTCCTTTGCTGTGAATGGATATCAAGAAGGCAAAGTGTAGGGTAAATATTATCTTCTCTCAAGTTGTGATTAAAAAAACAAACAGCACAGAACACCAAAAAAAAAAAACCCTAGAATAAAAAAAATTCAGATTCTACTAATATTTCCCCACTCATGAATATCTGGATACACCAAAGACCAAAACTGAGCCTTTGAAACTTCAGTGCTATGTGACTTCTTTCATCTTACTACCCAAACTCCTTGTATTAGAATTAGAAAAACAGTGAAGAAGACAAGGATACTCTGAGTTTTGGGCTTGGGAATTCTGACCTGAAAGTAAAACTGGATACATTCAGTGGAAGATTCTGAAAAGTTAATTAGGCAGAATGAAGATAGTGGCCCTTGAGCCATTAATTGTATTATGGTTGAGCAATAGTGTAAACTTTTAAAACATGTTTTAACACATTCCCTCTTAGACATTAAGGATTTAAAATAAGCAATCAAAAAATAGAATAGAGAGTTCCTGTCTTCCCAGTTTCTAAACTAGTTCTAGATGGAGAGGCAAGAAATATGTGAAATTTTCAGAGGATAATACATGAATTAAATTTTGTATCACAGACTACAGATTCCATAGAAATATGGGAAAGAGGGTTTCAACCTCTAAAGTCATTGATGAGTAGGCCTGATTAAGCACTAGAGAATTTGTAGTGGATTGCAATCCTTTATTCAGCTATGGGCTTTAAACTGCATCACCTGACTCCATTAGATTGTAAACTCCTTGAGAATAGGGACTGGTGTTTGCCTCTTTTTGGATCCCAATACTTAGTACAGGGCCTGGTATATAGAAGCTGATTAACTCAATAAGTGTTTACTGATTAATTGATGTTTTATGAATGGAACTTAGGTTTCCTAGATGGCACTGGATAGCACCTGTACTATGAGAGCTGGGAAATCTTGTTGTCAATTTATAGGATAAGGATAAATAAAAATATAAAAATAATGTATTATATCTTTTAGTATTTAAAAATTTGATTTGTTTAATTAAAATAATAAAAACAAGGAACTGAGACAGGGACAAAGTGACCTGGAATTCAAGTAGATGTCTTGGGGCGAATTAATCTGTCAGGTTACTAGTATTTCTCCACATCTTCCTATGATGTTGTCTATTCCTAGTAGTGGCTTAGTCAGGAGGATGGGAAGGTTACTTGTCTTAGGAGATGCACCAAACAGTTATGGTACCAGTTAGATTACTCTACTTCCTGCAAAGACAATGGAACAGCTGAAGGTCACTGCAGGCTTCTTTCATCTTTCTGGATCCAGCACCTCTCTGGCACTAGGGTTTCTGGGGACAGGCAGCAGGTAGCATAGCTTGCAGCAGCAAGGTGTCTTCAAGATCACTTTCTTCAAGGGCAAACCAATGGGAGTCAGTCCAAGATTTGCCAAATATAGTGGAAAGTCACTGCACATTTTTACATTGTCACTTCTGACTAGTCATTAAAAGGAGCCTGATTGGGGATATATGAGAGACAATTATTGCTGTTACAATGCAGCCAAAACGTATCCATTCTGGGCCAAATAACAAGGAGCTTAGCAAATACAAGACATTTTGATCTGTACACTGCAAATCCCAGGTGATAGAATCAACTGTTTTTTGCCCCCTGCATTGTGCTTGACATTAACTCAGAACGAACTGATAAAGTGCAAAAATAAAAGCACCCAGCTTAATAAACAAAGGAAATGGAAGTTCCCATTGGTAACATTTTCTTCGTTGAACTCAGTTTTGTGGGGGATATATGACCATGGGGATAAAGCACTTTTTCTTTGTATTGCATTACTTGCTATTTGTGAGCTTTTCTTGTTGCACCATACTATTTGTGTACCCTGATGCTACTAATTCTCTATATTTTGTTGGGTTGAAAGGGGAAGAAACATATAGTCATTTTGGAATAGGGGGTATTGTTCCACAGAAAATGTGAGAGTTGGTTTCCTTTGTGACTAGATTTTATTTGACTCTTCTAATTTCTTGAGGGAGAAAATTAAAGATTGGGGTATGGCTTGCTCTGCCTCAAAGTACCTATGGGGAGGTCAGAATCTGTGTGGAATCACTGGAATATCCCCAAAGAATTTTTGCTGTCAATAAATAGATATACCATACATGCTATACCTCTTGTCTCTCACTTCTGCTTTAGAAACTGAGAGGAGCCAGAGTATGGTCATGGAGATACCAACATTTCTGTGGGCTACTTTGTCCAGATGATCATAAGAAAAGAGAACATACTACACTGAGTCCACACAATTGTCTATAGTGATCTCAGGTGCCATACTAGTCACTTGACTAACCTATTGTAATTCTTAAGGATGTGTGTTCCATGAAAGTACTCCTTTAATCAAGGATGTCTATCCTCTGGATGTAGTTGACTAGTCATTGATTTGACCTTGCTTGTCTTGTTGTTCAGTAGCAGACTAGGTCTCATCATTTTGATTTGACAGGTTTGTAGGTTATAGAGTATACCTAAATGATGGAGTCACTGCATAAAAACAGACAGATGTCATCCTCTATCTCAGTGGTTCAGCAATAGTTATTTGATTAGTACTCTTTTGGTCCTTACTTAATGATGTAAAACAATTGTAGGCATTTTTACTACTAGTTTAATTTGGTTGAAGCTGTTATCCACAGATAATCAGGCCAGTGGATACCATGTGGAAGCAACTCTCTCTGCATTTAGTCTTCCCCCAAAAAAGCATTGTGCTTTCTATTTGTCTGTTCTGCAGATGTCTTTCAAGGAGCTATGATTAGCTCCAATAGGCCCTAGGGCCATGAATAAAACACTCTCTACAATTCTTATGTACCTAACATCTGTGGCAAATTAGCTCAATAGGGTTCTAGAATCATAGAATATTAATGCTAAAGTGAATGAATGAATGAGAAACCCTTTATTAAGTTCTTATTATATACAAATTACTATGTAAAGCATAAGATACAAATGGAAAACTAATACAATCCCTGTTCTCAAGGAGCTCATATTCTAATGGGATAAACACATATGATTTAAGTATAAATTCAATTGTCAACTAAAAGCAAACTTAGGGTCTTAAAAGGTAAATGACTTAAATGAAGCTATATAGTTATCCAAAAAGGGGCAAGCAGGATGGTGAAGAATTTGTAATTCATGTCATGAAGATAGGTTAAAAAAACTAGGGATATTTAACTTGTATAAGACAAACCTTGGTTCTGGATGGAGGGCAAGGGGAAGAATGATAGCTTTTTTCAAGTATTTGAAGAATTGCCACACTAAAGAGAGATTAGACTTATTTTGGCCCCAGAGGACAGAAATTGGAACAATGGGTGTAAGTTGCACAAAAGCAGATTTAGGTTTGATATGAAGCCTACATTTTTCTAGAAAGAGAAAAAAAATATGTTACCACTCAGAGCTGTTTGAAAGTGAAATGGACTACTTTGAAAGGTGATAAGTTTTCTTCCTTGAGAGTCTTAAAGCAGAAATGAGATGAACAATTCCTAAGGTATGTTATATTTGGGATTAATTTTGGATATGAATTGATCTAGATAATTGCTGAGGTCTCTGCCTTTCAAATTTAAAATTTGGGATTTTGTATGACAGTCTTATGGGCTAGATAGATTTATTCTATTTCACAACTTTGGCTGCTCTCTCTATCCCTGGTCACCTGTTTTACAAATTCATAATTAGCCCAAGGAAGTAGCAAGAATGACTTGAAGGTTGCCTAGTCCTTGGTTGTTTAGGGCTACAATGGGGTTATCAATAGAAACAACAAGGTAGAGAAGAAGAAATATGAATTCCATGTTGGACATATTGAGTTTGAGATATTAGGTGATGCATTGCTAAACTAGAATATTACATGTAAGGCTGAGCTTATGGAAGGAAATAAGTAAGGATAGAATAAGGATGTTAGACTGAGTGAGGACATGGAGGTAGAGGCATTTAGAGGTCCCAATTAGAACAAAGAATAAGTTTAAGAGGAATTAGGCAAAAGAAGAAATGAAAGTTAAGGGAAAAATATGAGAGTAGAAATGCAGAATTCAGAATTAAGGAGATGCAAATAGTTGGGAGTGATGATAAAGTCTATGGTGTTACCATCCAAAGGGTTTCTGAGGTAGAGTGGCCCATTGTTCAATATTCTATCCTCTGGAGCCAGAAGTCTAATCTCTCTTCAGTATGGCAACTCTTCAAATACTTGGAAAAAGCTATCATTGCTCCCCTTGCCCTCCACCCAGAACCAAGGGTTCTTAAAACTAGATGAAATAGAAAGGCAGTGTTCACCAATGTGAATAGGAACTTGGTGTTGTAGTAGGTAGAATGCTATGCTTGGAGACAAGGAGACCTGAATTCATATTCTGCTATAGACAACTCCTAATTGTGTAACTCTGAGCAAGTAACTTAATCTGTTAGCTTCAATTCATTGATAAAAGTGGAATGATAATAGTATTGACCTCAAGGCTGCTATGAAGATCAAATGAGACAATCTAGTTAAAGTCCATTGTAAACCTTAAATAAATGCTTATTATTATTATAGCCAAAATTTACGTATTCCTTAGGGTTTAAAAAGTGATTTATATATATATTAGACATCATTTTCTTTTTAGTTATTTATTTTAGGCTTAAATACAAAATAGGAAAAGAAAAAAAAAACATTGTCATATGTACAGCACAAGAGAGCTTTCAAAATGTAAAGCAATAAATTTCCATTTTAAAGAAAGCTTATATAATAAATATACATTGTGTTCAGAGCTGTCCATCTTTGCTTTCATGTAAGTTTTCTTTTGTTCTCTGCTATGTACTTTTTACTTTATTTTTTTCCCTATTCTTTTCTCTCCTTCCCCCAAAGAAGGCTACAATTAAACAGGATATATGTGTATGTGTATACACATACATATACATAAATAGCTATAGTCATACATGTTACATATTACAAATATATATATACATAATTTTTCACTTCAATAATTGAATCACAGGGATGAAGTATGGGTGCCTCACAGACACTTCTCTCCGTTATCCTTCACCACAATCCCTTTGAAGTTTGGAGCTGTGACCAAGGGGAGAGAATCAATGATAGTGATAGTGGAGCCTTCTTTGCCCTCAGCAGTATCATATAGCATCACTACTGCCCTAGATCTTTTGTATATGCTATGCCTTAACAAAACCAGCAGCTTACAGGACCTCCAATTTCATAAGAGAAACATATAATACTCAATGGAATGCACATGGATATGCAATGAAAGCCACTCAGGCAATGAGCTTGGCTGTTGCAAAGAATTTCCTTCCTTTCTTCTCTTACTAAACAATTCCTATGGTCTGTGGACCAGTTTAGAAACATTGGTCCAGTCCAGGCAAATTTATTTTTTACAGACTAGCAGAAGACACAAATTTGAAGCAGGGGAAAAGTCAGAATCCTCATCAAGGTTAATGCCAATGACAACTCTCTTTTTGTTCCTCAAATCAATTGTCGGGCTTTCCTGATTTGGGTAACAATGGTCTGGGATAGGGAGATTGAGGATGACTATGTCTGTGTCTTCTCCAAGAAGAATTAAGAGGAATGTGGTCAAAAATTCATAGTTGATGATGCAACATGGAATCTAGCCAGTATAAAGTCTGTTTCTGATACTTATAGAAATATGTGGGCTCAAATCTTGTTTTTAACATTTAGTAATCGTTAAACCTCAGTTTCCTAATCTAAAAACATGAGAATATGCATAAAATAAGAACTGCCTCATAGAGCTGTTGTCATGATCAAGTAAAATAATGCAGGTAAACTTTACAACATAAATTATAGAAATATTAATTACTATTTTGTTATGTTTTGTTATAATGACAAAACAAGAATTTTGGAGCATAGTGGGGAAGAAAAAAGAAAGTAGTTCTCTGTCAGCATGGAGTGACTGGAAACTCTCAGGTACTAGAGGAGGAGGAGGAGGGAGTGTCTTGGAGCTCTTTTCAGTTTTGCCCAGAGCTGTGTCCATTTGGGCAGTACTCTATTCCCTGCAGTGCCGCAAAATACTTAGAAGAGGGCCCACACCTGCTTCTGGCTGTGTTGACTGGCAAAGGCTCATTTGTGGCTTACATTTTATGCTCAGTACCTTTATTGCAACATTTTCTGAAAGCTGTTTAAGCGCCAGCCTACATCTGCCCATTGTGTCTGCAATAAGCCAAGATGTTTCTGAATTATGGGACACAAGTTCTTCAGAACCACAGAACAAAAGAGTATTACAGGCTTCTTTCTAGATGCCTTTGCACCAGCATTAAAGCCTGGAAATTAGGAGGTTCTTCCAAGAGAAAAGAGTCATAAAAAATAGCTCTTTTCTGTACTGAGTGTACTTTGAAGGCCTGTTCCAGGGTGATCTTCACTTTCAAGGAAGAATTTTGGAAATGATAGAGCAAAGAATCAAATAATTTAGGTTCAGGTCCTGTCTCTGATACTTTGTACTTAGGGGACCTTGGACAAGACACGTGGGCTTAAATTTCCCCATTCTCAAATAGATGGTTTCTGAGTTCCTTCCAACTGCCGATCATTGATGCTATATTATATTGGTACCTTGCATTTATGATTACATCAACCAAGTTTTAACCTATGAGAAAACAAATTAATTGTATTGCCTACTTTGTCTAGTTTTGAAACTAAATTAAAGGATATCTTCATTGGAAATTAGGAAAAAAGAACAGCTTGAATTTCCCTTTCCTCTATTCTTTCTGGTTGATCTCTCTTCATTTTTCACCATTGACAGACATCAGTAAGGAAAAGGCATATATTATTCCTGCCCTTGGGACAGAAAAAATATAAACTCTAACCAAAAAATATGGTCGGTTTTAAGATTTAATAGAACTCAAGGCTGGTCTAATAAAAATCAGACAGCGAAGTGATTTGGGGATTATAAAAAGTTAGATTTAGGTAGGATTTTATCTAATACAGTTACATTTATGAAGAAACTGAGATCTAGAGATATGAAGGCCAAGAAGAGGAATTGCTGTTATTATCCCCATTTTATAGTTGGGGGAAACTAAGATAACAGATTGACTTGCCCAGAATCACATAAACTTGTAAGTTTCTGAAGCTGTATTTGAATTCATTTTCCTGATTCCAGGCTTAGCTCACTATCCATTGTGCCATCAGCTGTCTACCTAAAGACAAATGCATATGATCTCTTACCTCAACAAATAATAGAAGTGAAGAGAAAAATATGTTGGTAATTTTAAGTGGAGTTAAAACATACCATTTCACTAGGGATAAGGATAGGAATAGGAATAAGGATAGGATCTGTGATTTAACTGTTGTAAAGAATTCCCAGGTAATGATACTTCCTTTAGTGATACAGGTCAGCAGCTCCTCTATGATGTTTAATATATATATATATATATGTGTGTGTATATATATATATATAGAGAGAGATAATCCCTTTATTTTAAAATATTATAGTGGTAATAACACCAATCATGTACATAGCATGTTTCAAAACACTTTACAAATATAACTTCTTAAGGGTAAAGACTGTTTTTTTTACTTTCTATATTAATATAGTGCTTAGCACAGTATATGATGTTTAATATTAAGAGAACTGTGCAGAGTATTGAGAGATTAAGTGGGTGGCTAACCCACTGTCACATAGCTTTTGTGTCAGAGAGGCTGTATTTGAACCCAATCTATATTCAAGATTGATTACTTTTTCATGATGTCTCTCTATAGTCTAATAGCAAAAACCAAAAAATAAGCCAAACAAAACCAAAAAAATGATGTTTTTACTGTTGAAAAATCACTTTATCCTCAGTTTCCTCTTCTGCAAAATAAGCTGGAGAAGAAAATGGCAAACAACTTTAGTATTTTTGCCAAGAAAACATCAAATGGAGTCATTTAAAAAGAATTAAACTTGACTGAAATGACTGACCAACAACAAATAATTCAAAGGACAAGAAGAACCAAGGGAAGGAATGTTATATCTTTTTTGTTTTGTTTCCTATTCCTTATGTCCTCCAAACAGTCAAGCAGAGTGTTAGCCAGCCCCCTTTAGAAAAGACATTGGAAATGAGTGAGGAGCATGACAGGTACTCAGTATTGGAAGCCCAGTATGATATGCAATCTTTGAAAGTGTTGTGGGCTGCCAGACTGACTAATTCTAGGCAAGTGGATGAAATAATTTTTAGAGAAAATCATTTCATGGTCTTTAGCATGTTAAAACCTTTACAGCAATGCATTTTCATCAAAGTGACAAATCTCAACAGTAGCTGTTGAGGTGACAGTAAATCAGAGACCTAATAAAATTGTAGCACCAGCATACTCTCCTGCCTTTTCCCCCATCCAGCAAGAAAACCCAAAGCATGTAAGATAACTGGCTTTTTTCTTCCTTCATTCTCCTCATACTCCTTTTTGCCTCATGCTGATATTTTAATATTTATATTTTACATGGGTGGTTTGCTGCCTAGGGCAACAGATGGGCCTTGGCCAAGGCCAGGACATTCTTTATCTCAGCTGGATCCATAATCTATATTATAAAGAAAAGAAAACAGCTCTGGTGTGTAATGTCATTTTTCCAACTCCCAATATGATGCCTTCATTTCTGGGTTTGGAGACTGACTCTCAATACTTACATATGGAGGAAGGCTGTTTTTCAAAGATACCCTTGTCTCTATACAGATGTCTGTGTTCCTACTATTACTACAACATTCCTTTTTATCACCTCCATTGTAATGATTTTTTTCCAAGAACAACTCAGAATCCTCTAGTACCTATGAAAACACCATTTCTGGACACCTGAAGAATAAGGTTAATGTTGATAGCAAAGAGGGAAAGAGAAATTATTTGTGTTTTACCTTCTCTACACTTGCCTCCTTCATCCTGATCTTTTTTTTTCTTCTTCTGATGTTCTATAAGTTGGAAAGAAACATTCATGGATGATTCTATGCCCATTCAATAGTCAGACACTCTCCATTAAGTAAGGATACCAGGGATTAGTGGGATTCACATCATCACCCAGGGATTGCCCTGGTTGAGTTTATAAGTTTATAACATAATATATGTGGTTCTCCTGGAGTGTGTATATGTTTTCTCATTTGCTTTCTTAACTTTTTATGCTTCTAAAGCAGGAGATAGTAGCCCATTTGGAACCTAAATGGTTTGTTTTCTTCTCCAGATTAATTCTGGTTGAATGGATTATCATGTGTTTTAGCCTAGCAAAAAGAATACTCAAGTTGGAGGAAGGAGGACCTGGGTTTCAATCTCACTTCTGTCTTCTTTGTAGCTTTGGGAGAGCCACTTTACTCCTCTCTGACCCTTAATGAGGATGAAAATGCTTTAGTTTTGAGGCAGCTTGGTATAATAGCTTGATAACTAACCTAAATCAGGAATACCTAGGATCAAGTTTCACCAATAACCAATTAACTTCTTGTCCCTGAATAAGTCAATGAACTTTTGAGTG
>JAJPUD010020928.1:0-16327 GCA_023553655.1 Myrmecobius fasciatus | reverse complement strand
TCTTTCTCTTTCTCTTTTTTCTTTCTTTTCTTTTTTCTTTCTTTCTTTCTTTCTTTTCCTTTTCTTTTCTTCTTCCTTCCTTTCTTCTTTCTTTTCTTCCTTCCTTTCTTTCTTTATCTTTATTTCTCTCTTTCTCTCTCTTTCTCCTCTCAGTCTCTGTCTCTCTGTATCTGTCTCTAGCTCTCTCTATCTATGTCTCCCTCCATCTCTGTTTGTCTGTCTGTCTCTGACTCTCTGTCTCTATGTCTCCGTGTGTCTGTCTCTCTCTCTGTCTCTGTCTCTCCCTGTCTCTCTGTCTCTGTCTCTCTGTCTCTGTCTCTCCCTGTCTCTCTGTCTATGCCTCTGTCTCTCTGTCTTTCTGTCTCTGTCTCTCTGTCTCTGCCTCTGTCTCTCTCTGTCTCTCTGTCTCTCTCTCCTGCTCTGTCTCTGTCTCTCTCTCTCTCTCTCGCTCTTTCTCTCTGAAATAGGAACTAAATCTGATCAAGTATACAGTATTCTGCCCCAACCCCTTCCACATCTGTCTAGACAAGGAAGGTATGTTTCATTATCTGTTCTCAGATTATTGGTTTCTCCATGGTGAATGAAGGATAAATAATAAAGCACATGTTTTATACTTACTGGGAGCCAGGCATTGTGCTGAATACAAATACAAGCAACCAAAACAGTCCTTATCAGCGAGACTTATTTCTAACTAATTCATTTTGTATCAGTTTATAAAAATCTTCCCATGTTTCCCTGAACTTCTCATACTTGTCATTTCTTTTTTAAAGTATTTTTCAGCATTATTTTCTTTTTAAATGTTGAGTTCCAAATTCTCTCCCTCCCTCCCATTTTCTACCCATTGAGAAGGCAAGCAATGTGATATCAATTATGTATGTGAAATCATGCAAAACATATTTCCATATTAGCCATATTTCAAAACAGCAAGAAAAATAAAGAAAGTGAGAAAATTATATTTAAATTTGCACTCAGAGGTTCTCAGCTCTCTCTCTGGAGATGGATAGCATTTTTCCATCATGAGTTCTTTGGAATTGTCTCAGATCATTGCATGGATCACAGTAGCCAAGTCTTTCACAGCTGATCATCATTATAACACTGCTGTTACTTTGCACACTGATCTCTCAGTTCTCACTTCACTTTACATCATTTCATAAAAGTCTTGCTGGGTTTTTTTCTGAAACCATCCTCCTCATCTTTCTCACAGCACAATAGTTCTCCACCACAATTATATGCCATAATTTGTTCATCCATTTCCCAATTGGTGGACATCCCCTTAAATTCCAATTCTTTGCCACCACAAAAAGAACGGCTATAAATATTCTTGTACAAATTGGTCCTTTTCCTTTTGTTTTGGTCTCTTTGGTATACAGACCTACTAGTGGTATTGCTGGATTAAAGAGTATACAGTTTGATAGACCTTTGGATGAAGTTCCAAATTGCTCTGCAGAATGGTTGGACCAATTCATAACTCCACCGACAGTTCATCAGTGTCTCTAATTTTTTCCCTAATCTTCTCCAGCGTTTGTCATTTCTGACAAGTGGGGGAAGAGGTGGTACCTCAGAATTGCTTTAATTGGCATTTCTTTAATCAGTAGTGATTTAGAGCATTTTGTCCTTTGACCATTTATCAATAGGGAAATGGCTCTTATTTTTATGAATTTGACTCAGTTCTATACTCAGTATATCTTTGAGAAATGAGGCCTTTGTCAGAGAAACTTGCTGTAAAAAGAATATTACCAAGAACTGGAACCCAGAATGATGTATGAGTAATAGAGTTGCCAATCAGCCCCAGCTGCACCCTGTGTCAGCAAAGGGTCCCCTGTAATCTCTTTCTGACCAGATTTCAGGTCCCCTGTGCTGAGAGCTCCTGAAGCTGCTGGTGCTGCCTCTGTTGCTGTGGTCACTATTGCCACATGTGTGGGCTCCAGGCAGGCTTTCACCTGGTCTCTTAGACTTCTGCTGCCCTCTTAAGTCTTCTTAGACCAGAAAAAATGTTTTGCCCTGACCTTTCTTTGGCTCCACCTCTCCAAAATTTGAACTGAGGCCTTATTTTAAAGTCGTTTGGAGAGGAAGATTGAAACAGTTAAGCTGGGTTGCCTCTACTCCACCATCTTGACCCACCCCCTCTTTGTCATTTCTTACTGCACTTTTCCACTTCATTTATATACCAGGTGGGCAATGCTGATGGCAAATCCTGCAGGCTCAGTTACAGGGTAGATGGCAAGGCCCAGTGAGCTGCTGTCTTATTAGGAGTTCATCAAACCAGGGTGAGCCACCTTGTCTGCAACATGGCTAAATGGGGTAGGGAATATCTAGAAGGGCATGTAAAGGACCAGTCTCAGGATGCTTTGACAAGCCAGTAATACAATAAATCTCATGAAGCTTCTCTTGATGATTCGAAAAACGTTTTTCAGACCCAGCCCCCCAACACACACACACACACACACACACACACACACACACACACACACTCACTCACTCACTCACTGATTCCTACCTCACTCAGAGAAAACTAAGGAGCTAGAATATACATTAAAGCTTGGAAATAAACTCAAGAATGGCAGTGAAAAGAGTGAATGCCAAACTGACCTCTGGGAGACAAAACCAAAGTAAGTTTTGTTTGTTTTGTTTCATTTTCCCCCAACCCTGGGTCTTGCTTTTCAGACTACTACTCAGAGCATGTGAGTTTTCAAGCAAACTGACTAACTTTTGTTTCTGGTTAAATAAGTCTTAAAAATAAGTCCTAACAATTTAGAAGCCCAGAAGAGCTGGTTACCTGCCCACCCAATTCTTAGTAGAAAATGACACTGAAAGTCACTGGAGCCAGCTTTCTTTCTCTCAACTCCCACCAGAAAGAAGGATGAATAACTATTCCCTGGACATACAGTGATAAAGCTATGAAGAAATCTGTGATCATTGTTGATCATCATGGAACCTTCCTTCATCTGTAAGACAATGGGGGATGGCCCTGAGTGAAATGGAAAACCTTGGCCTTTTTAAGTTAAGGTCTTCAAGAGGTCTCAGTATGACCCAGGCTGCACCCATTCAGCGGTCAAAGCCAGGTTAACAATAGGGTCAAGAATCTCCTCTTTCAAATCTAAATAAATATCCAGGACCGTCTCTAATCATCCTGATTTATATCTGGCCACTGGATGGCTCTGGAGGGGAAAATGAGGCAAAAGACCTAGCAGAGCCCTTCCTCACTCAAATCCTATCGTCTCCCTAAGGTCATGGTTCTCTTCAAGATGGAAGAACAAACAATAGCAACATCTGGAAATTGAGAACATTCCACCTGCTGATCTTTTAAAGTTCTTCTGAGATCTGACATTTTATGTTCTGATTATTGGATCATTTCTGAGGTTTCTTCTACATCCTTATTTATAGTTCTGTGATCTATATTCTTAGATCCTATGATCAAAGTGCTAGTTGGATCCTTTCATTTGACAGATGAGGAAACTGAGGCTCGGGAAAAAAGCTACAGAACAAACATTGCAAGGCAACCAAAATGGTAAGATGCCTGGAGTCTATGCCATGTGAGGATAAGTCAGAGGAATTGGAATTATACAGACTTGGGGGTAGGGAGGGAATATTCTGGTCATATTCAAGAACTTGGCAGAGGCATCATATGGAAAAGAGATTAGACTTGTTCTCTTTAACCCCTGAGTGTTTACTGGGGGGAAAATGGGCATAAGTCGTAAAGAAGCAAATTTAGGTTCCATGTTAGGGGATATGTTCTAATGCTATAAACTTTCTACTGGTGGAATGGATTGCCTTGAGAGGCAGTGGGCTCTCCTTCCTGGAAGAGCATCAAAGAAAGGATAAATGATCACTTGTTGGGGATGGTGGGGGAAGCTTCCTACTCAGGTACAGATGGCCTTTGAGGTCCTTTCCGATTCTGAATTGCTCCCCAACGCTCTGGAGTCCTTGTTTCAAATGCCATGAGTAACAGCAGCTCCCGATTTTCCCATTCCTGGAAATATTCGATGCCAGCACAATCCATAGAACTACACTGAGAACATTTGTTTTCCAACTTGGGAACTCGGCTAAAAAGATGGGACTGTAACAGGGTGGCTGATGGCCCACAGTTCTCTATTTCTCCTGACACAACAATGCAAAGTGGCTGAATTTCAGCCAGAGAGGAGTAAGCTACTTGGCAAGACCATGCTGCCTCGAGGAACAATTATTTATTTGTCCCATGACAGTCAGAATTTTAGAGCTGGAAGGAGCAGTCATTTGCCTTGCATGGATTGTATCTCTAGCCTTTAGCACAGTGTCAGACACATAGTAGGCATTTAATAAATACTTATTGACTTGGCTTGGCTTGTTGACTGATGGATAAGGAAATGTGAAATTCAGAGAAACGAAATCATTTTTCTAAAGTCACATAGGGAGTGTAAGTATCATGAATTGGAGTTGTCTCCACACCCAGAGAACCCAGCATTCTTTTCACTTCAGAAAATGATGGGAAGGCAAAGAAGTGAAACAATATCTACAAATACTTCATTGTGAAATTTCTCCTTCCTTCCTTCCTTCCTTCTTTCCTTTGTTCCTTCCTTCCTCCCTTCTTCCTTCCTTCCTTCCTTCCTCCCTACTTCCTTCCTTCCTTCCTTCCTTCCTTCCTTCCTTCCTTCCTTCCTTCCTTCCACCCTCCCTCCTTCCCTCCTCTCCTTCCCCCCTTTTCTCCCCCTCCCTCTCCCTTCTTTCATATTATAAACACCTTATAGAAAAAAAAGAAGAAATTTAGACTTCTTCTCTGGTATGAAAGGAGGGCTAAAAATGTTATGCAGATTTTCCAGATGGGGTGGGGTAGGGTACCATGCCTCTAACTCCCTCAATGAGGAAGGGATAACCGTATTTGTGATTCCAATCCAATCCAATCCACCTAACAGTACTCATCTGCATACATGTTTCTGTTCTAGGATACAAAAACAAAATTAGGTTCAATAAAAGGGAAAATTTTCTAATGATGTGAGCACCTTAATGGACTGCCTTGAGAAGCAGTGAGTTTCCTTTCCATTGGAGAATATCAAGCAAAGGCCTTCAAGAGGTCCTTGCCCTCAAGGAGTTTATGTCCAAGGCAGTTTGATGTAGGCTTTGGGCTCTGGGGACCACCTAAGGAGCAGGACTCAAACTTCATCTTGCCATCTGGTAGTCTTTACAGGACCCCAGGTTGTAACACCCTCCATGGAACCATCTGAGCCCATCAACAAGAAGATGATGTCTGTGGCTGGTCCCTGTTGTTCCCTCTTTCTACATTCTGCCCCGTAAAAAGACAGTCCTTTCAGGACCTTCCTCAGTCCACTGGGTACATGCCCAACTGCTCTCTGGGGAAGTCCCATCTTTAAATGTGGAAAAAAGCTTTACGTATTACAGACACAGAGAAGACTGGAATGCTTTTTCCCTCCTCCCCCAACCCCCACAAAGAGCCCTTATTTCCAGGGAGATGCCACATCAGCATCCTCAGCGGCTGGACTTCAGGGTGAGACATCACTGTTCCCCAAACAGAGATCTGGCAGCATGACAGCCCCAGGCCTGGGATGAGTTTGATTACCAGGGGGAGTTCTATTTGTCCACAGTTAGAAACCAGCTTCCCTGGTGCTAGAAAATTTCCCTCCTACATACATCCAATCATCCCAAACAACAAGCTGTAGCCAGCTGAACTCACTATGGCTTTATTTATTCATTCACCTATTTATTTATTTTTCTAAAAAGTCCAAGTTGATCCACACTATGAGTAAGTCCCTTCCCCTCTTTGGGCATCAGTTTCCACTTCTGGAAAAATAAGATGGGGGCGGGGTTTGAATGAGATCATCTTTATTGTTGGTTTTTTTTAACTCTGATATTCTAAGTTTGAAGGATGCTTCCAGCTCTGACATTCTGTAAAGCAAACCATACTCCACTCCCATCCAGCCAGCCAGTCATCCCTCCCAACCATCTACCCACCCTACCTTGCTGCTCTCACTAACAAAAGTGGCAATGAGCTAATGTGAGCAAACTCAACTGGCCAGCTGGATCACGCATGCCTCTGACCAGCAGATGGGCCATGGGACCCATGTCATTGAGATGCTCCCCTAGGCTGTCTTGTCACCTTACCTATAGCTCCTCCCTATTCCCCTTTTATTTTATTTTAAGTAATCAGATCAATACCTCTTACATACTATCATTGTCACATAGCAACTGCCTGCCCTATGGATGAAGTCACCATTACTGTGATTCCCTGACAGATAGATACTCCTTTCCCTGGCCCCTCATTCCTACTGTTGACTGTAGAATTTAAGTCTCTTCAGGACAGACAATGTCTTTGCTTTTGTATTCATAGCCCCAGTGCCTAGTAAGCCGCCATCTTGATTCACCCATCCATCCATCCATCCATCCATCCATCCATCCATCCATCCATCTATCCTTTCCTTCATTCTAAGGTCCATTTTAGTTCTGATACACCCTGTTCCATTCTGACATTCATTGGAGAATATCAAGCAAAGGCCCTCAAAGGCTCCCTGCCCTCATGGAGTTTATGCCCAAGGCAGTTTGACATTATATTGTCTGTGTTCTAAGGTGCCCCAGCTCTGACCGTCTATGTTTTAAGCTCCCTCCAGTTCTAATAGCCCTGAGGTCTGTGTCCTGCTTGCCCACTGGCTAAGTGCCTTCCCTTTTGGTTAGGAGGAAGTTTTTCCACACCACCAACAGCAGCAGCAATGAATGGTCCAGACTAAGAGCTCGTCCCAGCTCCAGGCGCATCCCCAGCAGGAGTCAAAGGACTCTTCAGCCCCCCAACCCCCCATCTGCCCACAATTGAACCCAGATGCCAGGAAATATCTTGGCTCTATGGCTGAAGTGAAAACATATGGGGATAGTGAAACCCTCCTCCATTTACAACTTTATTACTGTCATCCATGGAAACTTGTAGACAGAGAAAGAGACCTCTGTGCCCGGTGTCTGGTCCTGCCTGTGCAGGGGGGGGATGACACAGATACAGGACTAGGCAGAGCCAGTGGGCTGCTTCCCCTCCCCATTTCCCAGCCCTTTCCCACATCCCAAAACATACACACACACACACACACACACACACTCACTCACACACACTCACTCACACACACATCTGCTACTTATTGCTGGAAATAAGGACAGGAAGAAAGACAGATGGACAGACTGGGGTGCCAAAAATAATCTTTCTCAACGCACCAATCTGACCACATCATTTCTTCGCTCAAAAATGTTCAAAAATAGGTGGCTGCCCATTCCCTAGAGAACAAAATACAAAGGAATGCCTTAGTCTGACCTTCAAGGCCCCTCTACAACCTAGCTCCAGCCTACCTTTTCTGTCTTATTTACTATAATTCCCCTTTATGCATTCTGTTTTAGCTAAAAATGGCCATAAAGTATTCCTCAATATCTTCCTATGCTCTTGCCTCCATTTCTGCTACATCTGGAATACACTCATTCTATATCTTTGTCTCTTGAAATTCTTCTCTTCCTTTAAGATTTTTGCATGACCTCCTTCATGAAATATTCCCTGAATGCCCCATATAAAAGTGCTCCCTTTTCCTCAAACATCCTTAGAATATTTTGTCAGTACCTCTCCTCTATCCTTATCACTTTCTCCCTTATAATCAAAATATTTGTATAGATTGGGTATCTCCTATATTAGATAAGAAGCTCCTTGAGACAAGAACTGGGGCTTTTTTCATCTAGTGCCCCAGGGGGCTTTGGACTCCAGGGTAAAAGTTTTGTGAGATCAAGGGTTGTATTCTTTGTATATCCTCTGGATTTAATAGGCACTTAATAATGTTTGTTTTTAATTATAGAATGGAACCAAGAGTGATAGGGATCTCCCCTTTGCAGTCACTTATTTATTTTCTTCCCCACTCCTAAAATCTTTACATTGGTATATTTTATTTTTACATCCCCTTCATTTCTGAATAGATCTTTTGTCACAGAGAGAAAAACTAGACTTTGTAAAAACTAAAAATAAAAAAGTTTTACAGAATCAAATGAGGTGCCTACAGTCTAACAATAGATTCCATACTCCTAGGTCCATCACCTCTACAAGAAAAGGAGGTTCAATTTTTCAGTTCTTCTTTAGGGACAAGCTTGGTCACTATAATTATAAAGAAATCAGATTCTTTTTTTGTGATTGTTACCATTTACATTATGTAGCCATTGTTGATATTATTTTCCTGGTTTTGCTGACTTCCTTCTGCATCGATTCATATGGATTTTCCCATATTTTTCCAATTGTTTCATATTCATGGTTTCTTATAGCACAGTAAAATTCTCCATTGCATTTGTATACCAAAGTCTTCTTTATCCATCCCCAAATCAATGGGCATCTACTTTGTTTCTATGTATTAAAATCCCATCTTCTAAATAACATAAGTTTGAGATTTGGGGACTTTTATCGGGCCGAGTGTCTATTGCTAAGTGTATGAAAGAACTTCTCCCCTTGTCTTCCTCTGGAAACTTATCCTGGAATAGAGATGATCCTGGATTGCAGACTTTCATTTTGTGGTTGCTATTCATTCATTTCAGTTGTGTCTAACTCTTCATGACCCTATTTGGAATTTTCTTAGCAACGATACTAGAGTGACTTGCCATTTCATTCTCTATGATACGATATAATAGGTTATGATAGAAGAGCCCAAACTTTGATAGGGATGACTGAATTACAAAGGCTTCAAGAATAGGACCGGGATCCATTTTCCAGGAACCAACCCAACCAAGTGCTGAGAATCCCTTGATTCAATTGGCATTAAGCTATGAAGTTTTCAGACCATAATCATTCATGAAGATAATCTAAGGCACGGAAATGATAAAACTCTTTTCATTTCAGTTGTGTCCAACTCTTCATGACCCTATTTAGAATTTTCTTAGCAACGATACCAGAGTGACTTGCCATTTCATTCTCTATGATACAATATAATAGGTTATGATGGAAGAAACCAAACTTTGATAGGGATGACTGAATTACAAAGGCTTCAAGAATAGGACCGGGGTCCATTTTCCAGGAACCAACCCAACCAAGTGCAGAGAATCCTTTGACTCAATTGACACTAGGCTATGAGGTTTTTCTGACCATAATCATTCATGAAGACTCTCTATTAAGGCATGGAAGTGATAAAAAAAATCTTTCTATAACCATAGAGGAAGTTTCCTTGATAGTGAAATAATGAAAATTTTGAAGATTAGAAGGAACAGGGAAGGACACTAATTTTGGAAAATAACAAAGGGATTCTCTACCCGTTCAAATAAAGAGGAGAAGAGAAGAGGAGGGAAGAGGAGAGGAAAGGGAGGGTGAAAGCATTACTGTGCTTGGCCCTAGATGGTATGGATAAGAACTGAAAAAGGAAAATGTAGGAAGAAAAACTTCCTTATAGTTAGAGCCCTCCAAATGTGGAATAGGCTGAGTGGATTTCTTCTCTTTGAAAGTTTCCAAGCAAAGGCTAGACAACCACTTGACAGATATGTTACAGTAGGGATTTGGGAGGTGGCTATTGGTTGCACTAGATAAACACTAAGGTTCCTTCTGACACTCAAATTCTGTAATCCCATGGATTGCTTCATCTCCTGCACTCAACACACCTAAAGTCTAGAACCTAAACCCGCTGCAAGGTGTGTCTGCAAACAAATAGTACCAGTCTGTGTGTTTTCAGTATATAAGGAAAAGGGGCCACAATAGAGTCCCCAGCTAAATAAATCAAGGCAAACAATTTCAGTTCTTTGGATGCTCATTGGGAAAGATCATACTGGCAGCAGGCAAGGAGTGACGCATCGGTCACATTTTAATAAGGCATAAAGGGGACAGAGGCAGATGATGGGGGACTGAGGTGGGAGAGAGAGAGAGAGCACCTAGAGTGAGTCACCTGAGAATTATGGATCGGAGTTGGAAGCACTTGGGCAGCAAGGACTCTTGGTACATGGGAGAAGACTAAGAGCAGGGTTTGGGGATACCATTCTTACAAGGTTCTGGTGATGGGGGAATGGCTTAACTTACCCAGGCCATCTTAGGGTTCGCTCCTTAACATATCAATATCATGTGATAAGTTGGCAAGACCAACTTAGGCTTTCCTTATTTGAATACTATTTCCCTGATTTTATTGAGGATGCTGGGTGTCTGCAACTTACACACCAAAGGGCTAGCATTAGAACAGAAGAACCATTACAATGGATAGCTTCATATGTAGTCTCCAGGGGTAGCATTCATCAAAATAGGAGACAGATTTTGCAAGTGGCTTCTATATTCCCTTTTATACTTTTATTGTTACTTTAGACATCGGTTACTTAATTACTTATTATATTAACTAGTAGGATAGTTGGGACACCATAAGATACACTTTCAACACAGATAAGTTTTCATGAATTTTTCAACAATCAGGAGTTTTCCAGACTATTTCTCTATGTCTTTGTTTCTATCTTTCTATCTGTCTCTGTCTTTGTTTCTCTATGTCTTTCTGACTCTCTCTCTCTCTCTCTCTCTCTCTCTCTCTCTCTCTCTCTCTCTCTGTTTCTCTCTCTCTTTTCTATTTTCTCTTTCTCTTTTCTTTTTCTGTCTTTCTCCTTTCCTCACACTCCCACCCTCCAGTCATGAGATCAAGGGCTATATTCTTTGTATTTCTTTCACGGTCTAGCACAATGCCTTCTGGGTAGTAGATGTCTAATAAATGTTTGATGAATCAAGAAAAAAAATGACCCAAAGAAGAAATGTGAATATAATCTCAGCTCTCTCCTGGAATCACCAGTTAGATGTAAAGTTTTTAAAAATACTCCAGGCCAGGGGGATGTAAACTGAGTCTTTATGATGGAATTAGGGGAATATCAAGATGAAGAGTTAACATGAGAGTTAAAGAAGAAGACCTGCAGGGGCTTGGGAATTCTGAAGCACGTACCCGATGGGTGGGGATGTGGTGGATGGAGAGAGAGTTCTGTAGGTGGAGTAAAAAACAACCTGATTCTAACTTGGGCTTTATCATATACTTGCATAGTTTGTGTCCATGGATGAGTCCTATTAAATCTCTGGAAGTAAATTCCCACTTTGTAAATGAAGGAATTAATAACAGATTAGCAAGGAGGACAATAGCAGTTGTTGAAGGAACTGTCCCAGTGAACATCTCTCAAACTACTGGAGCTGATTTTCTCAGAGGGAGGTAAGAAATAAGATATAGCTATAAATATCCAGTTCTGGTTTTGTCATAGAAAGTATAATATAAAAAAGCCTTCCAGTTCCTATCTTATTTCTTTTACTCACCACCTGTATGAATAAGTTATAGGACAGAGTAATGGACTTGGAGTCAGGAAGAACTGAGTTCAAATTCAATCTTAGATACTAACTAGTGACCTTGCACAAGTCATAACTTCTGCTACTTATTGAGTTTTCTCGTTAGTAAAATGGGATAATAATAGTGCCTATCTCACAGTATTGTTTTGAAAATGAAATGAGAGCACATGCAAAGTGCTTTGAAAACCTTAAAATTATTGTTGTTGTTATTGTTATTGTCGATGTTCTTAATTTAGGACCATTAATTTATTTTTATGGGCCACTGAGGCCCAGAAGCATAAGGGACTTGTCCAAGTCATTTTGTCTCTGCTTCCTCATCTGCCAAATGGGCTAATAATACCTCATGGGCCTATTTTGAAACTCAGATGTGATGATATATAGGAAGTATTCTCTGAGCCATAAAATGCTATGTAAATCAAAGCCTCTTGGAGTTGGAAGGCATCCCAGAAGCCATTGAAGAATACCTAAACCACAACTAGAACTCTCTTCTTCAACATACTCAGCAAATGGACATCCAGCTCTCTGGATACAAGGAGATATCTAGGTGATGTAAAAATAAAATATATCAATATTATCTGTTTTTTAAGAAGCTTTAAATCCCCTGGGGGGGGGGGCTGGGAGGAGGATTTAGACATGTGTAGAAATGGAAAAGGCCTCAGGGATTATTTAGTTTGACTTCATTTTACTACATAACACTGTGCCTGACACATAGTAGGTGCTTAATAAATATTTATGGATTGACATTCATTTTTTTTTTCAGAAAAAGTAATTGTGGCCCAGAGGTTTGCCCAGAATCGCCATTGGCAGTATTTAGCAGGACCAACAAAATGTGCACCTACATCCTCTAAGTCAGCATCCAATGCTCTATTACATCAGGCTACCAATCTAAAAATGGGGACAGGACACAGCCAGATAAACACCTATAAACAGGAGTTGGGGAAACTTATAAACACACTCATGCTCACTCTAGCTCTATAGCGATAAACACATGTGTATTGTCAGCTGGGAGATGGGAAGGAAAGAAGGGTAAAGGTGGGGGATGGAGGAGGAGAGAATGTAGTGAGCAGAGCCAGATGGGGCTGGTCTTGGAGATACAGCAGTGGGGGAGGGGAGTCCAACAGACAGAGGTTGTTAAAAAGGATGTCGGATTTTCTAGTTCTGAATTCCTAGATTATTGGCGTTGTCAAGGACCTTACTTAGAGATCATCCAGTCCAATAGCCTTGTTTTTACAAAGTAAGAAACTGAGGTTCCAAGAGGAAAAGGGACATATGCAAAGTGCCGTAGCCACTAAATAGCTGGGGCTGGACCCAGGTTTCTGGACTCCTGATTCATGCCATGCCAAAAACTGTTTCCGTAGCCCCACTGTGTGTGAGGCTCCACTGATAGCTCTCAGGATGACCTGTTAGGATCGGGCGAAGAGATTTCATACTTAATTGATAAATCATTAGACTTGAAAAGGATGTTAGAAATGAGAACCTAGAACACCAAATTGGGAAGTCACCTTACATCAGAAGATAAAGAGTAGGAAAGCAAGGAAGGAAGCTAAGAGATAGAATGTAGATGATCAGAGGGAAAAGAGAACTTAGAGTATCAAGGGTCAGGGGTAGAGAAGACCTGAAAACAGAGATATAATAGCTAAGGGGGTCTGCGAAACCCAGAATGTTAAGAGCTAGAAGTAGGGACCTAGAACATAGAGTATAGAATGTCAGAGGTAGAACCTCTAATTCTAGGGTACTTACTATGTATTTGTATGTGTGGGCACACACACACACACATACACACACACACACACCATAGACACTTTGGGCTATCTAACGAAGCCCATGGACTCATTTGCAGAATACTGTTTTTAAATAATTGAAGAAATGCTGAGTTCAGTGATAAATTAGTGAAAATAGAAATATATATTTTTTTCATCCAAGTTCCTGAAATCCATGGGCTCCATGTTCCCATGTTAAAAAGTCTTGAAACAAAAAGTGTGGGAACTGGGCTTCAAACCCTGGAATCTTAGCTCCAAATCTAGCACTCTTTTCATCCCCCAGGACATCCTATCTTGAACTTTCCCACACACACCAGCAATGCTTTCTTCTTTATCTTTCTGATTTCTAGTCACTCTTTAAGACCTGGCTCAAGGTCCTGGGACCTCCTCCACAAGTTTCCTCTGACTGCTCTCATCCATAACAATCCGTCCTCTGTTTTGAATTCCTATAATGATTAATTTTGAACCACTGTTTTTTCCCCCAAGACTTTCCATACCCTGCCTGATATTAACAGGTATATGTATGTATGAATTTCATTTCTTCAAGTATTTGAGAAGTTCCCTGAGGGCAGATACCATATGTCTCATACTTAATGTCTCCCATAGCATTTAGCCCAGGACCCTGAACTTCTTCAATATCCAGTTAATAAACTTCAGTTGGACACATAACCCCCAACTAATTTTCTCCAGCCATGGAGGTCACCCAGGGTTCTGAGAGTTCACGTCAGCTCTAGCAGGTTCTAACAAATTGGGGAAACTGCAAATATAAACCTAGTGATGGACTGTCTAAGGACTAGCTCAAGTCAGTGTAGAAAAGTACCTCATAAAAGGGTTTAGTTACCCCATGGTGAATTTTTGGGACTGAAGTTTCTTATGAAATTATCTGCTAAGGGACAGAGTTTTTTCACTTTATATCAAGAAATGTGGATCCACCCAGAATGCCCATTGGATTTCCCCAGCTTTGTCCTCAGTCATGGCCAGGGAAAGGGTGTCAAGATAGTGATCGGAGGGAGCCGGGAGAAGAATATGGGAGTAGGGGGTGGTAGAGTCTTGGTCTTGGATATCATTCTCTCCTAATCTCATCCTAATCAATCTGTGGAAGGAAGGTAGATATCTCCTTGACTCTCACTTTCCTTTTATTTTTAATACAGAGATTTGGGGGATGTGGAGAAAGGAAGAGACAGAGATAGACAGAATTCCCAGAAGGCTTTGGGGCAGTAAGTGTAAAGGAGAGACTCCTTGTCCGTTTATCACCAAGCTCGGGAAGACTTGAGGTAGAAGCTTCTGAAACAGCAGCAGGGGTGTCTCAGGCTTAGGACGGTGAGAAGGCATCTTCTACCACAATATCATTATCAGAAGTCTAAGGGGAAGTTCTTGGATTCAATCCAATGAGATATGACACATCAGACATTTTCTGAACACCTACTGTATACAGACCTTTGTGCTAGACAATGAGAAAGATCCAAAGGCATAATCCCTGCCTTCTTAGTTGTCAGGGAAAAAAACACTTCATAAATATAATTTTAGGATATCAGGTAAGAAAGAAGCTTTATTCAGGGAATTCACTATTCTAAAAAATCATTATCCGCCTCCCAATCCCCCCCGGCCCCCAAGCCTCTCTCCTCCCCCAAATAAGGCATATTAGCAGACTTGTTTTTACTCGAAGAAAAACAATCTGTCATTTCCAAAGTTGCCTAAAGGTGCCCTTTCTGACAGGAGGAGGCAGTTTGTTTTCTTTAGAATTAGCCTTGTAAGCAGGCTAGTTTGGGGATACACCCATGTTCAGAGAAATGAATATGATTGATGAGTTTATGCTGAAATGGAGGGCAATTTAAAGATGGACTCACTCATGTCAATGGAGAACAGGGCTCTCTTCCTCCTACAGCACTTCCAGTGGTGGGAGGGAACAGTTGATCAGAGGTGTCTTGGCTGGGGGAGGATTTTGGAGGCCGGGAGAGTGGGGATGGGGGGGGGGAACCTGGCAAAGGTTTGGGGCTCCATCCTTCAGAGAACAATGAAGTTCCCCCAGCCAAGGTCAGCGGGAGGCAGGCCAGTGGATTGACAGTACTCTGGATTTTTGCTGGCTCCCAAACTCCCCAGCCTTAGAGGTTTTGGACCCCAAACTCCATCTCTCCACCTTCTTGTCTATAAAAGCAGGATTATGTTACAAGCTACCTCTAACCCCTCACACACTTGGCCTGGAAATCATTAGGTTGGAATCTTTAGTAATGGGCACAGCAGCCCCCTGGGCAGCTCCATTGTCTTACATGGAGAAACTCACCACCTGCCAAACTCTTCATCCCTCAAGTCTAGGGGAGCAGTGCCTCTCAGCACGGGTCCATGTGGGTGGCTGGACTTGCTGAGTCTCCTCATGGGCTTGTGGGGGAGAGCCAAGGAGGTTCTGGAGACCAGAGCTGCATCCTTCCAAGACAACTAGTTAGTGGCGACAGTAGTGAACGAGGGTCTGTGGAAGGAGCCAGACACCTCCTGGGCTCTCACTTTCCTTTTATTTTTAAGACAGGGATTTGGAGAAGGAGGAGAGGAAGAGACAGATACAGACAGGGAACCAGAGAGGTTGCTGGGACACAAGGGTCGAGACTGGCAGGAGGGTAGAAAGAGAAGTGCTTCTGGCGTGATCAGACCTGCTTCATAGCCTCCCTCTGACCCTTCCCACCTGTGTGATTTGGGGCCGGTTCTTTCATTTCCACAGGGTTCCTCTGTCAAATGGGTGCTCTCTCTGGTCAATTAGAACCATTTGACAATTTCTGAAAGAGTCGAGATTGTCAAGGCAAGTTGAATCCAGAGAATGAGAGTATGGGGAGTACAAGGTCTAGAATCTCCCCTGTTCCCTACTTCTCTTTTTCTGTTTTTTTTTCTATCCCTGGAGAACATTTCTCTCCTCTCTCTTTTTTTCTTGCAGTCTCTCTCCCTTTCTCTTCTCCCAGTTTTTCTTTCCTCTCTTTTCTCTCCCTGTGCCTGTCTCCCCCTTTTTTGTCTTCCTTGTTGCCCTTCTCTCTCATCCTGCCCTTTTATCTCTTCTCTTTTTCTTTCTTTTTCCTATCTATCTCAGCTGCCTTTTCTCTGCCTGGTATTTTTAGGTCCCCTTCCCCTTTCTCATCCTCCTTTCTCTCCCTCCAAACCTGTTTCCCCTTGTTCCTCTCTCTTCTCTCTTCCTGAATTCCTTTTCCTCCTGCTTTTCTTCTTTTCTTCCTCAATCTCTCCCCCTTCCCTATACTCCTCTTCTGTCTCTACTACTACTACTACTACTACTACTACTACTACTACTACTACTACT
>JAJPUD010020927.1:0-23869 GCA_023553655.1 Myrmecobius fasciatus | reverse complement strand
AGGAGATTGAATTAGATGTTGCCTTAGATCCTTTCTAGTTTTAATTTATTAAGCTATGGGGTCTTCAAGGATGGCTGAGCACTTCTCAAGGATCTTAGGAAGGATTCTTGCTCAGGTATGCATTGCACCTCTGAGAGCACTTAACATTCTGTAATTATGTAAAGCTCACTTGATCTTCAGAAATGGCCAGGAGTGGAAGCCAAAGGAAGTGGATGGGAGCCTCCTTGTCATAAATGGACTGATCAATCTTAATTCTGTGACAAATACCACAGAAGCATATGAAATTGGAATTGTTCCTATATCTCTGCCAGCAGTTCATCAGCAAACCCAGACTGCATTGCTGCCCCATCTATTTTGCATTTCAAATAAATTGATGAAATATTCATGGCAGAGGGATGGGATCCCATTTCATGGTGATAGTGATTGGAGGGTAGAATGGGGTGGGATGGGGGGGGAGGGGGCTAGCCAAGACAGTGCCTCCCAGCACTAGCTCCTAGGCTAGGAAATGTATTCACTTGATATGCTAGGCAGTTAGATTCCTGAACCATAGCTAGGAATGACACTGTATAAAGCTATGCAGAGTCTTGCTCTGAATACAGCCCAGCTCGTTCTCCTTTCTTTTCCCTCTTCATCTTAAACCTCATCCCTGAACATTCTTTCAGCCCTCAACAGTTCCTCCTTTCATCTGAGAAGTTTCTGTCTGTTCCCTGGGCAACTTTGAGAAACCTTTAAATATTATTAAATATTTATATATAATAGATATTAATATATTAAACATATATGATAAATATAGAATATTAATAAATATTATGAAATATTATAAAAAGGGCTTAAATTTCTACAGCCTAGTGAGACTTACAAAGCACTTTCCCCACAAAAGACAAAAATCTTGTGAAGCTGATCCATTATTATTATCCCCATTTAACAAATGAGACTGAGACTGAGACATCTCCTGGGATTTTCCCAAAGCCATACAGGTAATAAGTGGCAGACCAACAAGGTGGTCTTCTGATGGTAGGTCCTGTGGTCTTTTCATTGCACTATTAAATCACCATAGAGACTCATTTGGGGATGTTCTTGCTTCCCTACTCATATTAATAATAACTACAGATGGATTTATATATTTCTTTAAGTTTTGCAAGGCACTTTACAAATATCACCTCATTTTATTGTCACAGGAACTCTCAGGTAGGTGGTATTAGGGTCTTCATTTTATAGATAAGGAAACTGGCCCAAAGTCACAGTTACTAAGTGTCTGAGGCAGCATTTGAACTGAAGCCTTCTTGATTCCAAGTCCAACACTCTGTCCACTGTACTACCCAACTGCCCCTTTGAGAGCGTTCTAAAGATGGATTAGATTGATACCTTAAAGGTGCATTTATTTCAAAATCCTTCCAAAATAGGAAAAACACAGAAAGTAGAAGAATATTCAGAAGTGGAGCTGGGAGTATCATGCTCTTGGGGGAAATGAAATGACTGAAAATGGGACAAGAATGAAATGAAGAATTGTTAAAATAGGATTACAAAGTTAGGATCAGGTGGGATCTTGGAGATTGGTTTGGAGCCCCCCTCATTTTACAGACAAGAAAACTGTGACCTGGTTTAAGAGACTTGCCTAAATTCAGATTTCTTAATCTTTACAATACAGAAAACTAGTTCCAGGTCAAGGACCAGATTTCATCCCTCTGGATTCAAACACATGGGATTGTATATCTAGAGCTGTAAGGGACTGAGGGACCCCATTTAGTCCAATCTTCTTATTTTCCAGATGATGAAATTAATGCCCAGGAAGGCTGAAGGACTTGGCTGACTTCATATAGGTAGCAAGCATTAGAGATGGGATTTGCACCCAGACCTTCTGTCTCCATAGCTACTGCACTTTCTGCTATTCAGGAGTTATATTCATTCATTCCATCAAACAATAAAAGCTTTTCTTTTACATAACCATTATGTGTCAGACACTGTGCAAAATACTGGGAAAACAAAAACAAGCTAAGGAAAGACCCCGACCTCAAGAAACTTACCATATAATGAAGGAGAACAAACCTATATACACAAAGTGAGCTATATACAGAAAAAATAGGAAATAATTAATGGAAGGAAGACACTAAAATGCAAAGGAACTGGTGAAGGTTTCATGTAGAAAATTAGATTTTTATTGGGACTTAAAGGAAACCAAGAATGTCAGTAGTCAGAGAAGTAGAGGGAGAGCATTCCAGGATTGGGGGACAGCCAGAGAAAATAAGGACCAAGAGATAGAGTATCTTGTTCATGGAACAACAAAGAAGCCACTGTCAACAGATCAAACAGTATTTGTCAGAGAGTAAGGTGTAAGAAGACTGGAAGTTGGAGGGGACTGGGTTATAAAGGGCTTTGAATGCCAAAAAGAGCATTTTTATATTTGATCTGAGAGGCAATAGGGAACCACTTGACTTTATTGAGTAAGGGTGTGACATGATCAGAACTGCACTTTAGGAAAAACACTTTAATGATTGAATGGAGGATGGCGTAGAGTAGGGAGAGAACTGAGGCAGGCAGATCCACCAAAAGGCTATTGCAATAATCCAAGTCTGAGTACACAAATACTACCATTACTACCACTACCACCACTACCATTTATATAGCATTTGTTATATGTCAGTCTCGGTGTTAAGCACTATAAACTCTTATTTAGTCCTCACAACATCTCTGGGAGATAGGTGCTTTTATAATATGGTATGTGATTTTGATGGAATACTATTATGCTTTAAGAAAAAAATAGGGGCAGCTAGGTGGCCTTAGTGGATAGAGCACCAGCCCCAAAGTCAGGAGGACCTGAGTTCAAATCTGACCTCAGACACTTAACACTTCCTAGCTGTGTGATCCTGGGGAAGTCACTTAACCCCAATTGCCTCAGCAAAATAATTATAAT
The DNA here is from genome assembly GCA_023553655.1 of Myrmecobius fasciatus. Taxonomy (NCBI): domain Eukaryota; kingdom Metazoa; phylum Chordata; class Mammalia; order Dasyuromorphia; family Myrmecobiidae; genus Myrmecobius; species Myrmecobius fasciatus. Next base: position 20,958 of record JAJPUD010020927.1, on the reverse strand, counting down.
AATAATAAAATAAAATAAACAAATAAGATGGATGGCTTCAGAAAAATCCAGGAAGACATACATTGATACAAAATGAAATGAGCAGAACTAGAAAAATACTTTATACAACAACTACAATGTTGTAATGACAATCAATTGTGAAAGACTTAGATACTGATCAATATGATGATTCACGACAATTCCAAAAGACTCATGACAAAAAATGTTTTTCATTTTCAGGGAGAAAACTGATGAACTTGGTACAGATTGAAACTTTTTTTTCACAACATGGCTAATATGGAAATATGTTTTGCATAATTTCATATGTATAATTTGTGTCATTTCTTGCCTTCTTATGGGTAGGGGGTGGGCAGGAAGAAGAGAATTGGAGCTCAAAATAATTTTTAAAGGTGTCAGAGACTACAGAGAGGTCAAAGAATGGAAATCAAGAAAATACCATTGGATTTGGCAACCAAGAGATCATCAGTAAAAATGGAGAAAGCCATTTTGGTGGAATAGGAAGGTTGAATGCCATATTGTAAAAGGTTAAGAAGAATGAGAAGAAAGAAAGGAGAGGCACCTGTTGTAGACAGCCTTTGGGAAGAGTGTAATTACAAAGGCAGAAGAGATATTGAATAGTAGTGGTGATGGAAGCACCAAGTAAGAGTTTTGTCAGGATAAGACCTTAGGAGTTTTGTGGCCAATATGTATGCTCAGTTTTGTTGATCGATCTTGGCTGTAATCTTCTATCTTTTACTTTCTCTGATACTGTATTCCCAGCTCTTCACTGCTTTATGGTGGTAGCTAAATTGTGTGGGATGTTCACATGGCTCCTCAATACTTGAATTATTTCCTTCTGGCTACTTGCAGTATTTTTATTTGACCTGAAAGTTCTGGCTTTGTGTCTATAATGTTTTGGGGAGTTTTTATTTTGGGGTTTCTTTCAGGAGGTAACAAGTAGATTCTTTCATATCTCTGGTTCTAAGAGATCTAAGCTGTTTTCCTATAAGACTTCTTGATATATGATGTTTAGCTCATGATGAAACATGCTATCCACTTCTGGATAAGAGCTGCTAGACTCAGAATACAGATTGAAGCATATTTTCTTCTCTTTTTCTTCCATTTTTTTCTTTTTTTGGAAATGGCTAATATGGAAATTTTTTTGTTGTGACCAAACATTTTTTTGAGATTTTGAGTTTTGAGATTCCTCCAAAGATCCTAAGATGTTCATTGCCTGTCAGAGATAGAACCTAGTCATAGAGGGACCCTGGTGCTATTTAACAAGAGAACTTTGGATAGTTTTCCTTTTTATACTTCATTTTTTGTTCACTCTTCTGCTTATGCTGTCTTGCTCCCCTAAGGATGACTTCACTTTAAGGGATCTCCAATGATTGGTGGCTGGCTGATTGAGCTCTCTCTTCCCACACATGAGTGCCCTCCTCCACCTCCCCAGCCTTTCCAGTCCCACTTAACATTTTATCTTTCTCTATTAGAATGGAAGCATCTTGAGAATAAAGACTGTATTATAATCTTGATTTTATTTCCTCAGTGCTTAGAACAGTATCTGACACATGGTAAGTGCTTAATAAATTCTCCATCTTTATTCATCTGTATAAGACTGAGAGAAGGAGGGTGGAGAAAGGAAATAGGGAAAGAAGTCTTCCTCCAGGGGAAGGTGAAAAAAGGAAGAAGGGGATGGCCATGGAGAGAACCCCCGGCCTTTTTCCTATTCCAGTCGCTCCTGAGAGCCATTCTGCTTTCTGGCTCTCTCTCCTTCTGGAGCCACAGGCCCCTGGAAAGGGAGCTCATTAGTGCCAGGTGGCACACATCAGGGAGAGCAGCTTCCCACACACCATCAGACATGTCAAGATGACTCGTTGGGGCCCAGCATCCTCAATTACTCCACTTGAGCACCGTTCCCTGAAGCGTGGAAGAGCTCTGAGAAGTCAGCGTGCTATCTGGGAAATGGAAGTCTTTGCATGTGTGCTCCTGGTTCCAGCCTTCCCCCACTCTTAGTGAGACAGCCCCCGAGCTCTAGCCTTCCTGCTGGATGCTTAACTGCTTATTTAACCACCTTATAGGGGCAGAGAATCACTACTTGGGCCTATCCGGAGGGGAACCACCCCCTCTGGTTAATCTGCTGCCAGGGGCGTTCAGACAAGTGAACTTTTTTGCTACTGCAGTCAGAGCTCCCCATGGCCTGGGAGGAGGGGGTGGGCAGGGAACAGCCGAGCCCCCAGAGTAGGTGAGAAGGGTTTGCTTTTGATGTAGCAAGGCTACCCAGAAGCAGCTGCACATCAAGCTTCTCTGCAGATCCCTGCTTGGGCTTGTATAATCACCCAGGAGCACTTTGCCTGCCTTTGCATCCTTTTTTAAAATTTTTTCCTCCTCCCTGTCCTCATTTTACCTCCTGAGTCCCCCTTCACCTGAAATATAATTTATGTTTGAGGACATGAAGAGCATAACAATAGTTTTTTTTTTTTTTTAATTGCTGCATCCACTATCAAAGAGCTCTATTGAGAAAATATTCCATTTGACTGGGGAAGCTGAACCCTTCCAGATCACTCCAGTCTCTCTCCCTTCAGATGCTACCCTGGGGAGCAGAGGGAGAATGGAGTGAGGAATCACTTTTTGCCCAATATAAATTAAAATCCAAATTATTCGACCTTTCCCCATGTAAAGAATCAAGACTCAAGAGAATAGAATGTAAGCTTCCTGAGGGCAAATTACCTCTTTTTTGTTTTTGTATCTCTAGCACCTAAAGCAGGGCCTGGCACATAGCAATTCTTCCTGAAGAGAGGATACTCAGGAGAAACTCACTTGACCATGAGGCAGCTAGATGGCTCAGTGGATAGAGCACTAGCACACCAAGAAGACCCGAGTTCAAATCCAGCCTCAGACACTTACAGGCTGTGTGACCCAGTCCTCTCAACTGTGAAACAGGGCTCATAAATAGCACTTACCTCCCAGGGTTGTTGTGAAGATCAAACAAGATAATATTTGTAAAGTGTTGAGCACAGTGCCTTAATAATAAATAATAATAAAATTTTAAAATGCTTAATAAATAAGCTTCTTTCCCTCTTCCAGGCAACTCATGTCTATACTTACCAGGCACCTACTATGTGTGAGCCACTGTGAACCTTGAGGGCATATAACATCAATCTATGATCTCCATAGCACTGAACAAGGATGTGTTATGCTAATATTGGTTGAATAAAATTAATTAAGATCAAGGATTATGCTATCTTTTCTATATTAAAGTGAGAATTTGCTCTTCATATTTATTGATAGGAAAGTCTATAAGATAATAAGTTTAGAACTGGAAGAGACCTTAGAACTCATATCGCTCATTCCCCCCACTTTACAGATGGGAAAAGTGAGGCTCAGAGAGGTTATGACTTGCTCAGAGTCTCCCAGCCAGTATGAATAAGAGAAAGGATTTCAAATACCCAAGTCCCGAACTCTATCCACTATGTCACACTAATTCTAATATTACCTGATTATCATGCACACACACTCAATTCTTTCCAACCTTAGACCTGACAACCAGTCTTGAAACTTCTAGTTATGTTATAGAATCATTGGCTTTTAAAATTAGAAATGCTTTTAATGTTTTTTTGTTGTTGTTTGTTTGTTTTAGGGCATAGCTGTCAAATATGCATCTGCTGCCTGCAATCTGTATGCTACCTGAACCCAGATTAAACTGTAATTGAAAAATATTTACTTTAACCAATTAAAAATACAATAGAACATATATGATGTTAATATGTGGTTTTCTAAGGCCAGCTGCAGCCCCTTATGTGTGATATGTGTGACCCTTATGTGGATATAATCATTTTTACTTGAGTGTGATACCACTGATTTAGGATTTGCCTCTCATGTTAGGGGTGAGGAAAATGAGATCCTCTGAGGCAGAATGGTTTGCCTGAGGTCATTCAGCTCATTAGTGGAAAAGCTAGTATTTAAAATCTTATATTTCTTTGTATCTTGATCAAGGCTCTCCCTATTAGATCAGAGCCGACTTTCTATTAAAATCAGTTATGCAAGGACTGGACCCAGGCCAGGCTGAAGGCCATCACAAAGGTTGACAACTTCCAAGAAAAAGAAGAAAGGAGTTTGCGGATAAAAGCAGCTACGGAAGAGAGATGAAATCATCCATAAAGCTCTTCAGTTGAGGGTAAAGTATAAAAAGTATTTTCTTGATGACTTGAAATCATATATTTTTAATATATAATTCTTTATACATAGAATGTTCCTTAAGTTCCTACATAACACTGAATCCAAATAAACCAGTTATATATGTGAAGATGCTTAATCTTCAAGCCTTACCCAAACATCCCATGAAAGTTTTCCCACTCCCATCACCAGGTATCCTGATTCCATCCTTTTCCCTCTGGCCATGTAGTCACTTCATCAGGCTCCCAGTAATGTTATTAGCCATAAGCTGTATAGCATCAAGCAGTAAGGCCTTTCAAAGAAAATAACTGAAAATGAATTCACTTGAGTAACAGGGATTCCATTTTTGTCCAGCCCCAGAGCCAACAGGAGCTAAAAACAGATTTCTGAAGATAATTTCTGAGAGCAAGGGATGCTGATCCCAAGCTAGATAGAAGCAGGATACAATTGCAGGAAGTTGTAAGGCTATCAAAGAAGGTAAACCTGGAGCAGGACTCTCTCCACTCAAATCCCTGTTCCTTTCCCACAATTAGCACAAGTAACCCTATTTAAAGCTCTAGGGCTAAGGAGAAGGGAAAAAATCTTGTTAATTGTGTACCTTCCCCCTCGTTCCATCTACAGACTCCTCATGACATTCTCCCAATCTCTCCAGATTCTCCTACAACAGCTGTCATTAAACCATCAAATACCCCATTAATCAAGATGCATCAAGTAGCTGTGGAGAAAAATGTATAGTGTAGAATAGCCTACATAGTTAAGAATGGACAAAGGTGGATGGAACAAACAGGCCAAGCAGGAACCAAATCACTGTGGGTCACTGAGAACCTGCTCAGGGTCCAGCCTTCAGCCAGGATCAGGGAATCAAGTCAGTATCTGGAAACAAGAGGAAGTAGAATTACTATAGACAGATACTAAGTCAGATCAGAGCATCACTCCATTTCCCTGCAATGTCTTTTCCTATTAATTCCTGAAAAGTGCTCATTAGTGTTTTTATTCTTGTATCAACTATATTTCCCCCTTTTTACTCCCTATCCTTTTTCTAATGAATCACTTTTTATAACAAAGAATATAAAAGAGGGTGGAAAAGGTCAATATAACTAACCCACATATGAACTAAGTGAAATATTGTATGCAGTACTCTACAATCATAATTCCCCAACTTTAAAAAGAAGAGAAAGAGGAACTATATTATGTTGGTTTTTAGACATTTTTCAATCATGTTTGACTCTTAGTGTACCCATTTGGAGTTTTCTTAGCAAAAATCACTAGAATTATTTGCCATTTCCTTCTCCTGCTCATCTCACAGATGAGGAAACTGAGGCAAACAGGGTAAGTAACTTGTCTAGGGACATACAGCTAATACTATCTGAGGCTAAATTTGAACTCAAGAAGATAAGTCTTTCTGATTCCCCTCCAACTCTATCCACAGAACCACCTAAATATCCAGACAACTAAATTCCCATGTGTGAATTAAGGAACTCTCAGTTTTTAATCATAAGGAAGGGAATAGAACTGAAGGACTTTCTGCAGGAAATAGATAGCAATAATGATAATATCAATAATAATAATAATTTATATTTCTATATGGATCATGCATTTAGAGCTGGAAAGCACTTTAGAATCTATCCAGTCTAACCCCCTAATTTTCAAATAAAGCCAAGCGAGGTTTAATAATCACTCAGATACTAACAGCCAGGATTTGAATCCATGTCCTCTCCCCTTGTTCCTTGTATACCACAGTATACAAAATATTTTCTTTACTACAGCCCTAAAGCATAAGATAGTAATTCAGGTTTCCATCAGACTTCTTCCTCCTATTCCTTTTCTTCAAGATTAATCACTCTTTGTAGTTTTAGGGTTCCTTTCAATTTATCTCAAGATGTTTTCTTCTTGGAAAGTCAGACATCAGCTTTCTGAATAATCTTTATTATTGGAAGAGAAGCTAGGGGAATTGAAGATGACCAAAGGTTGGTCACTTCTGCAGGTTCAGCTAGATTCACCAGCCAGGTATTCTCCCAGAGCAACCAAGCTGAAAGTTTCAGGAAGACAAGTTGCTTCAGCATGAATGGGGATTGCTGGATAGCACACTCAGCTTGGGAAGCCCTAGGAGAAAAGTCAAGGGCTGAAACATTCAGTCCTCACACCTCCAAACATAGGATTAAACTCACCTCTTGGTCTCTCTAGGAGACATCCCAAGGGTTCACAGTCCTCTGAGGGATCAGATTTTCCAGCTTGGCCTGCAACCCCTGAAAATCTCGAAGATCCTGTAGAATCCTGAGATCCCAATTTTCCCAGCAGATCTTCCTCCAATTGGCCTAGAATACAGCATTATCAGAAAATTTAGAAATTCATTGGTTCGTTCATTCATCAATAGACTAAGCCCTTTAATTTGTTATTGTCTGGCACCCAACTGATAGAAAAAACTGGGAGATGCAGCTTATAGCCCTCTATTGATGAATTAACTGCAGAAATAGACTTTCCAAGCTGAATCCTGGTGTATTTATATGTATATCTGAAGTAACCAAGAGTAATATAAAACCTTTTCCAGGTCAACATAGGAAGGATTTCTGTAGGAGGATGAGGTGAGGATTGATGAGGTTAGGAATCAGGATGAGACAAACAATTGCTGGGTCAGGAGAGAGAACAGAGGAGCTGGAAAGGGCAGTGTGAATGTGAACTAGCCATAGCTGTACACTCTCCTTGGCTTTTGAAGGAGTCTGCCATGTTAATGGTCCTAGGAGTGAAGCAATTTTACCTGTCCTTCCCTGGAGTCCAGGAGGTCCTTGTACTGATAAATCAGGACTGTGCTTCTGCCCTTTGGCTCCTAGTGCACCTATTAGGAAAAAGTCAGTTGGAAACTTAGTTCATGAGGACACCTGGGCTGGGGATTTTCTAGTCACACACACTTGCACATACAGGGTCTCTACTGTTCTAATGGGGAGACACAGCTCATATCCTCAATGAACTTTTAGTCTGAAGTGGCAATCACAGCCTTATTCTCCATGGCCTCCCCCAAGTGAGGGGACAGGGCCATTTTTCTCAGAGATCTGTTTTAATAAAAGGAGTCACAGGCTGATGTTAAGGAGTCTATTTAGTGAGATAAGGAATGGGATACTGAGTGTGAGTGAGACCAGAGAGCAGCAAGGTACCTTGCTTTCTCTCTGCATTGAAACGGACTTTCCTTAAAGCTTCTGGATGGCAGAGACTGGGTGTTCAGAAGTCTCTCTGTAGCCTATGCTCTGCCTGCATCTCAGCAGAGAGAGGGAGAAAGGAACAGGTTGGAGCCCAACCCCTAGTGCTAAGAACCATCCATCAGAGAGTTTGAGAAAGTGACCAGAAATGCCATATGTAATCTTTAACCCAATCATACAAAGCTCTGAGCTGCAGTTGCATAGGGAAGACTGAAAAGCATAGATATGGGGTTCATGGGGATCTTGGGGAGAAATTCTGGTAAAAAAAAAAATACTTGTCTGCCCTGAACACATAGGTTTGCCAATTCATTACTTAAAGCTGTGGAAATCTAATTTGTGTAATTAAATCCTATTTAATATACATGAGAGGAATCCTGGAATGAATAATTTTATAAATCTAACAATTATCTTTTTGCTAAGCTGTTTTATTTCAGATTTTGGGCCACTGAGTTTGCTTAAAATGATCTCTCTGCCTCAGACTCCTTTCATTTCTTAATGGAACAAGCTAGTGACAGGGAGAAAGTCCCCTGGGGTCTACAGTCATCTCAGCTCTTGATCAAACATCCTTCACTGCATTGATTTCTATGTGATGCCGGGCCTCCCTTCCCCACCCCCAGACTCTGCCAGTGATAAGCACCAGGATTGAGGGGGTGGCTGCTTTCTCCCACCTTTGCTATAGGCAACCCCTAGTGCCTGATCCCTCCAGCTGTTTTCTTTAGGAACAGGGAAAACAGCTGGAAGAAGGGGGAAGCAAAAGGAAGAGACCAAAGGTGATAGTTCAAGAGGAAGAAAGGCAGGAATGGTGGAACAGCATCTTTCCCCAGGGATGGTGATAGATCCTAGCTGTCCTGTGATGTCTAAGCTGAATCCTGCCAATTAAACCACAGACCTGGACTCCTGCACAAGACAGAGGGAGAGAGAAAAAAATAACAGCCTTCCCTGCAAACCGGCATATAGATAGTCAGGTTCAAAGTCTGTCCTTGGCCAGCTTTGAAGCTTTTTTCTCATCTTCTTTGTTTTTCCTCTCCCCACCCCCTGCAAGGTTTTCAGCCCTAATCTCATTGCTTGTGTCTCTTGGAATCGGCATTTCTATCCATCTCGGCATCTGATCTCCGACCTTCCGTCTGCGTTGAAAGCTGGCTGCTGTGGCCACCAGCCAATCAGGAGGACGGACACCTGCCAAGGTCATCTCCACCAAACCTCCTTGATGGGGCCCCCCTCTCCTCCCTCCTCCCAGAAATGCAGCTGCCTCCAAGGTCTGGCCTAGAGTGAGAAAGGGACGTGGCTCTCCGAAGGGCTTCCATGCAACAAGCTGGGCGGGGAAGCAGCAGCCAGAGGTGACCATTTCTGCACTGGTCCAAGGCAGGGGCAGCCCTATCTGTCCGTGGTATCTGTTAGCAGGAGGGTTGGTGACAACGTAGCACAGAAATCAGTGATGGGCAGATGTAGCTTCTCCTATAACCTGTCTTTCCCCATCAGCCCCCCAATTTCACCCCCTCCAGGGCTCAGTAAAAGGCAATATAGTAAAGCACAGCAGAGAAAGTGTACGGAACTGGGTATCAGAAGATGCTAATTCTCAGCGACTAATAAGCTGTGTGGCATTGGGTAAGCAAGTGCCTTCTCTGTGCTGCAATTTCTTCAAGGAGTAGTCTAGTTTTGATGGTTTCTGCTATCCCTTCCTCTCTAATATTCCATGACTTTTATTTCCTCTTACATGTTCCCAGGGAAAGAAATCTCACCCTGTCCCATCCCAATCCTGATATCTGAAGGCAAGGATTATATCCTGAAGATCCTGGTACCCAGTACAGTGTCTGTCATTCACAGAAAGTCAGAGTTGAAGGGACCTCAGGGATAATATAATCCAACTAGATTATACACAATTAGTGATCATCCAATCTTTGCCCAAAGACCTCTAGTGGCAGGATAATCCACTGTCTACCGAGACATTCATGGATAGCTCTAATTGTTAAGGAAGTTTTTCTTCTCATAAGTAGGTTTAACTTCTATAATTTCCACCCAGATCAAGTCCTTAATCCTCTGAGCAGATAAATAACCCATAAACTCTCTGACCTCTTCCATAAAGAATGTGCAAGCCCAAATACCTGGATATCCCTCTCTCCCAGGCTCTCCAGGGAATCCATCCTTTCCTCTGTCTCCTTTCTGGCCAGGAAGACTAGAAAGACCAGGTAAGCCTGGCTCTCCTGCCTCCTCCCAGACAGGCACTGGGGGCCTGGTGTTCTCATGAAGAAATGGATCAAATTTCAACACATGAGCTAGGAGAGAAGAGAAAGGCTCTTGGTCACCATTCTTCAGAGAGGACTGGAAGAAAGATGTCTTATACATTGAAGTCCCAAGGGAAGCTGCTGAGGAAGAATAAGGTGCAAGGCTTCAGAAAAGGGCTACCTAGGAATGATGGAGGAGGGATGGGAATTGGGATGTCTGGGATCCTGCTCTAACTGTCACTATAAACAAGTCACTCAAACCCCTCTGGGCCTCAGTTTCCCCATCTATAAGAGGAGAACAATTTTCTCTGAACTCTGTTGCTTTATAGGAAAAGTATAGCAGATAGGAGAGCCTTTTATTCATTTGGAGGGAGGTGCTATATAAAGGCAAAATGTGTTGAGAATTGGGTAAAAGTACACCACATGGGTAGCATGGGAGGCAAGGAGATAAGACAGGGAGAAAAGGAGCCTCATCAAGTCTCATTTCATATTTTTGCCCTCCTCCTGCTTTGGGTAGGAGAAGGTTTAAGGTCCCCCTTATTCAAAGAGTGTGACTTCCCTAAGAGAAGTGTCATTGAGATAAACACTCATTCCCTAATCATTTGGAAATTTGAGAAGAAGTTCCCCAAATGGTGAAAGTTACTAAGTGTGTGATCCTGGCAAATCAGTTAACTTGTCTGTTTCTTAATTTCTCAATCTGTGACATGTGGATGATAGTAAATATCTACTTCATGGGGAAATTGTGAGAATAAAATAAGATTATATAAGAGTTTCACAAAACTTAAAGCAGAACATGAAAGTGATTTGCTATTGTTTTGTTATTATTACTCACTCTGAATGAATTCCTCACAGGCCTGGCTGGCCAGCTGGTAAATGGTGGCAAGGGACTGAGGTTCTCCCTAAGAAGCAAACATTGTTATTTTTGCTTGACATAATAGTATGATAATTTAATCTGCAGAGAATTTGAAAGCTAGGCTAAGTTAGTGAGCCATAAAAGTTTAAAATGGGCAGTGCTGTGTGAGGAATAACAGAAATAACCAGATAATGATGACATAGTATACATTGCACATGGAAATCTGGGGTGAGCAGCAACATGGTCTAAGAGAACTGGACATGAAGTCAAAAAGTCTAAGTTTTCCTCCTTACTAGTCTTGTGACTTCTGGTAAATCGCCTTCTTTTTCTAGACTCTAGTTTTCTCATCTGTAAAATGGGAATAAGAACATTCCTCCTGCCTATCTCATGGGTTTCTGGCATCTAGTGTTTTGTAGGCATGAACAAGGTGGTTGAAATAAAGTGCTTTGAAAATGGTAATGTTTTATACACTGTACTCTAGATTGCTTTTTAATTGTTATTGTTCTGATTACTACCACTACTAATAATAGCTGACAATGCATGATTTTGCATGCCCTGAGAACTGGCATGCAGCACAAAATCTGGATTGCAAGGCAGGTAGAGCCTTCTACAGGTTTGCTGACTAGAAATGGAACAGAACAGTGAAAGAAACTCACTTTCTCTCCTCGCTCTCCTTTGGGTCCAGGAAGTCCCTGAACAGAAAGGAAGAGAAGAAAGATACACATCATTATCAGAATTCTCAGGAATCTGAAAGGAAATAAGAAGAAGAATGTCTGGGGTCTGAATCTCACTTAAGGTAACTGCCACTATGCCCCTGGGTCCCTGGCTAGCACTGGATGCACCCTAAGTTCTTGCTCTTTTTGTGGATGTGAAGGACCCATACTGGGGAACCCATCTCCTGGCCCCCTTGATCCAGTGCTAGTGTTCCCATCTTTTTAGCTTCAGTCTAATGTTTCCTGGGTGAGAATGGAGATGGACAGACAGATAGAAGCAGACAGTAGGAAATTGAGAATGTAGGTGAGCACAGGGCAAAAGGCTTGGAGGATGTTCATAAGCATTCCTGTGTGTGCTCTTGCAAGTATATAACTACACAGAGAGAAGCTAGGAACAGGCTAGCCTTATGTCTGGATGTGGGCTATGTATGTGTGCATGAAAATATGAGGAGGTTTGCAGCATTCAGGTAAGAGGGCCACTGTGGGGATATATCCCTGAGCACAGATACACAGAGAGAGATTTGGCATGTACGACACTGTACGGTCATTCTGGCTGCTGTCCTTGCCTCCGCCTAATTCAAGATTTCAGGAAATGCTCGACTGGCAGAAAGTAGCTGAAGGGGAGGGGGGAGACAGGCAAAGAACAAGAGGAAATCTGGAAAGATGAGACTCTCTCCAAGGTGTAAGGACAGAGACTGAAAGGTGACATGACAGAGTGATAAATAGTCCTATGCCTTCAATTCTGCAAAGTAGAATGAGGGGACTCTCCGAATGAGAAAGAAATCAATTTAAGAAAACTAAAATGCTATTTCATGTAATTGGAAATCAACTCAGGGGCTCAGTGTTTCCGTGATGTACAGACTTGAAATACAAGCAGCTTCAAATAAAATTTACTAACAGTCATGTCAGACTTATCTTTATATTCTCCCAGAGCCCTGAACACCAGGTCCTGATAGGCCCTAAAAATATGTTTATGGAGTGAATGGGCTGGTAATGAAGGGTAGTCAGGGGGATTTATCCATATCCCCAACCTTCAGAGAGGAAGATTCAGAAGAATAGCACAACCTCCCCCCTCCTTCACCGACTCCCCTATAATTCAGAGTTTTAGGGACCTCACTGGCACTGCTGATATTCTGCCATTTGCTTTTCCCGCTGGGTACTCAGTGTCAAAGCTTGACCACAGATGCAGGACACATTGGTTCTTGTGAACCTCAGGCCCATTTCTGTGCAAACTCCCCTCTGCCTCAGCTGGAGCATCCAGAGAGAAGCCCGTCTCCAGAGGAGGAATGTTTCTCACAGGGCACTTTGCCAGGATCAGACAAGCTACTGACTCCAGGCAAAATCTCTGCTCCCTGCTGGGCATTCACTCCCTGGGCCAGGGGCCTCTGGTACCTGCACAGCCTGGGTAACTGGGGACTGCTGCAGGGTACCAGGACTTAGGAGGAGCCCTCCAGCATTCTAACCCAAGAGACAAAGTGAAGGATCCTTCCTCCCAGCCCGCTGTGTCCGGCAGTGGGTCTTGCTGATGTATCATCTTTGTTATAAACCCAAGGACTAAGTCCAGTCCAGCCAGGTCTGTTCCTCTTTAAATAAATCTGGTATATGCAACTCCAAGCTTTCGTTAACAGCTACACTGGGGGTAGGTGCTGATGTTTTTCTTTACCAAAAAGAAGTTTTTTAAAGAGAAATAGCTTAGGTCATAAAAATAGGATTTTTCCCAAAAATTGCTTTGCATGTCTCTTTTCTACAACCCACAAAAGGAGGCATTTCCTTGAATTTCAGCAACGTCCACACTCTCTCAAGTCCCAAGCCCTGCATCAGAAGCTCATCAGCTCTCTACTCACCGTGGGTCCCACGTCTCCAGGGGGGCCCTTCTCCCCATTGATGCCTCTGGCGCCAGCTATTCCCTGAAAGCCCTGCAAACAGGAGCAGACGCCAAGACTCTCAGTCAGTCCACTCTTCCAGCCAACAGAGGGCTCCATGTCCAGCACGCTATCCACCATGTGGCTCAAGGTCACTTCCCTGGGTTTCAGTCTTGTTTGGGATTCTCCCTATTGCCTATAGCATGAAGCCCAGATTTTGTAGTATGGTACTCCAAGCTCTCTTCAAACTAACCCAACCCTATGCTCAGTTCTCTTACGGGAACTTTTTGATTCATCCAGGTCAGTCTTTTCACTGTCCTTAGACATGAACCTCAGTTTACTAGTCTGTAATATGGGTAGGTAGGTGTGGATGGGCTGCTCTCTGGCTGATCCTTGATAGCTCTAAATGTGAAATCAGTAGCATGTTCATTCCTATTTTTATGCCTTTCCTTACACTGCTTTCCCTATCGGTAAGGCCTTTCCCTTTGGCCCCAAATTTACCCATTATTCAAGGCCTATCTCAATTATAGTCTTCTCCATGAAGGTTTACTGGGCTAGTGAACTTACTCTCCTGTACCACAATGGCATGAAATCAAGGACATAAATATTTGAAAAAAAGTATGTGGAGAGACTGTGTAGTAGGAATAAAAGATGGCAAATGGGCAAAGCAACCGGGTGCTGCAGTGGAAAAAGTACAGGAGTCTGAGTTAGTCTTGCTTCAGACACTCACTAGCTTTGTGTCTTTTGGCAAATTACTCAGTTCCTCTCTGTAAAATGGGGATAATAATAGCATCTACCTCCCAGAGTTGTTGAGAATCAAGTAAGTTGGTAATATGTAAACTCTATGCTTTCAAGCACCGGAGAGTTGTACTTCTTCACTACCATGGTACCTCTCAGATAAGAGAACAAGAAGAAAAACGAGTTCATTGGGTTGATTCTCTATATGGAATTCATGGAAAACCATGGACAAGAATCATACAGGATGAGAAAGCATGGTTTTCTTATTGTTGTTTAGCTGTTTTTCAGCAATGTCTGACTTTTCATGACCCCATTTAGAGTTTTCTTGGCAGAGATCCTGGTTTTCCATTTTTTCTCCAGCACTATCTTCCAGATCAAGAAACTGAGGCAAACAAAGTAAATTGAGTTGCCCAGCCAGTGTCTAAGGTCAGATTTGAATTTGGGACTCCAGGCTTAGCACTGTATCCATGTGCATTCTAGCTGTCCAAAACAGCATGGAAAGAAATACTCACATTGTGGTGAATTCACCAAAACAATGATGTGGCTTGTTTGCTAATTAGACAAATAGCACGGTATGATGGAAAGAGTATTGGCTGTAAGCAATTGAGGCAGAAACTCTGAGTTCAAATGTTATATCTGATGCTTACTACCTATGTGAGCTTGGACAAGTCACTGGAGCACTTTGGGTCTCAATTTCTTCATTCAATGAGAATGGTTGGACAGATGGCCCCTTTGGTCCCTTTCAGCTCTGGAACTGTGATCCTGTTCCATGCTGGAGAATCTTGCGTTCTCAGGTACACCTAAACACCTGAAGAGAGGACCATCTTCTCTTCCTTAGTGTCCTCCTAAGTGAGAGAGCTTCTAAGTCCCTAAGGCCAAAACCCATATTTGGCTCCAACACTCCTACCTCATAGCTCAAGACTGGCACATGGTAAGCATCAGAAAGTCCTGGTTCAATTGATTCTTGGGGCCTTATATGGAGACGGCTCTGACCTTTTCTTACACTTCTCTGCTTTTCCTCCCATCCCTCCCTTTCCCCCACAGTCCCAAGCACTGGTGAAATGTGTAATAATTTCTTCAATGCTAGTAAATTGCCTAATAATGAACAGCAACAAAAATTCTGATTAGATTTTTAAAGGCCCCAAATTACTTAGGATGCTCCAGGAAATTAAAAGTCAAGATGACATCATGGAAAATAGTTATTCTCCTTCCCCGAAGCCCTCTGCCGTATCACCCTAAAAAGGCTAGAGCCTGGCTTGAAGGAACTATGGGGATAACCCTGGGGGCATTGCTGGTGTTCTGATGTTCTATTCTTCTGTTCTTGTTTCAAAGTTCTCTGCACAGTGCCCCCAGCATCCCGGAGGCAAGAAGCCAGAAAAATCCAAGAGAGAAAGGAAATCACTGGAAAGTGTCGGGCTTGGGGTGCACAAACTGAGAGCCTGTCCACCAAAGCTCCCCTGATCAAGAAGTGACAGGCTGCTACTCACTGAGCGGGGTTTCATCTCCACCTTCCCGGGTGCTGTGATCCTCACCACAGGAGGACTGAAGGTATTTGGCTCAAGGCCCCTGGGGCCTTTATTCTTTTTCCTCTGCCTCCCACTCCAATTACATTGTACAGGCAGGGAGGGGAGGGAGATGGAAAGATGCAGAGGAAGAGGAAGCCAGAGGAAAAGGGGAAAGAGAGAGAGGAGAACAGGAAGAGGCAGGGAAGGGCAATGGAAAGGGAAAGGGGGAGGAAGGGATGATGAAGAAGAAAAGAGAAAGAAGGGGAAAACAGGAGAGTCAAGGGAAAAGAAGAGATGGAGAAGGGAAAAGGGAAAAAGAAGAGAAGGAGAGCAGCAGGGAAACGTGAAAGAGAAAAGGGGAAAGGGAAGACAATAAAAGGAGGAAGGGAACACTGTCAGAGGTTTCTCTTACCCTTGGGCCAGGAGGTCCTGGAAAGCCAGCTGTACCTTCAAATCCCCTCATCCCCTGGAAATGAAAATCAGAGTTTAAGGATTAGGCCTGAAATTGAGTTTGGGTAACTACTCCTAAAGGAATAGAGATGGAGCCAGGTCAAGGTGCTTGGACACAGATACACACACACACACACATTTAAATAACACATACTTTGACATTTCACTTCCTAGTTTGGGGGTCCTTTTGGAGGACTCTATGTACTCTATGTATCAAAAACATTTTTACCTTTGGGCCTTGGAGGCCATGTCTCCCAGGTGGTCCTTGGTGGCCAGGGTGGCCCTGTAGGAGGAAACCCTCAAAATATGAGTGTAGAGGAAGAAGGGCCAGGGCCCCTGGACTCTCTAGAGCCAGTTGCTCTGAAAGTCTTAGCTATAATGGTAGTAAGAAAGGTCCCCATCTTCCCTTGCCCAGTCCCCAGCAAAGCATCCATTCTGCACATAGTACCTGTAAGCCTGGATGTCCAATGTCCCCCTTCTCACCTTTGACCCCTGGGGGACCCTGTGCAGAAACAAAACAATAGAACTCCTTCCCACAATTGCCCTCGACACTATTTGTGAATGCCTAAAGGAATAATCAATAGGTTGGAAAACAGGAAGAGAATACATAAGTAGTTTTGTAAAGGGGTTGAAGGAAGAGGAGGGGAGGAGAAAGGATCACCCACCACTGGTCCCTGAATGGTGAGACCCTGTGTCCCTGGTGATCCCTGCTGGCCTCCGGGGCCCTCTGGTCCTGTCTGTCCAGGTGGACCTGGTTCTCCCTAAAGACAGAGGGGAGGTGAAAGATGAAACTGTATCTTTTTTCCCTGATTCTGCTATAGACCCTCAAAAGCTTCTACCTTGTGACTGAATCAAAGCTAAACTCTTTAGTTCAGCATTCAAAACCCTCTCGGATGCCCATAATGGTCTGATCTTATGACTACAATCCAAAATGAACCTCCTCCTCCAGTCAACACACAGATGCCCACAGAAAGGATTTCACCCTTGGCAGCTGGGTGATGCCGTGGATAGAGTGCCAGGCCTGGCATCAAGAGCACCTGATTTCAGATGTGGCCTCAAATACTTGTGTGACTCAGGGCAAATCATTTAACTTTTTTCAGTTTCCTCATCTGTAAAATGGGTATAACTCCTGTCCCAAAGTCCATTGGTATGTGACTCCTTATTGGTGGAAATCAAGATCCTCCCCTGTGTGAGGAGAAGGACAGAGTTGTCAAGAAAAGAGAACTTCAGTTCTTCACTCAGTCCCTCTTTGGGGACTCATCATTCAGATGGTCCTGGCTTCCAGTTTCAGTAGTGAAGAGGGAAGAAGCCATCCCCACTTCAAATTGCTGAAGAAAAAGATTCTGGGTCTACATCATGTTCTTATTCTCATTTTGCTACTCTAGAGACTTCAGGGAATTTCCCCTTCCAGTGAGATCAAGGACATTTTCTCTTGGTTGAAGTTAGTTATCTTAAGTCTAATGGAGAGCTCCTTCATGCTTTAAAAATGTCTGTTATACCTGTAGTGGATATCCTGCCATCTAGGGGAGGGGTGGGGAGTTGGGGGAAAAATTTGTAATGGAAAGCTATGTAAGGGTTATTGTTGAAGAATTACCCACACATATGTTATGCAAATAAAATAAAAAAATTAAATTAAAAAAAAATTTTAAAAATGTCTGTTATATATTCCCTGATGCATTATTTCTGACTTTTGTTTTGCTATAAATTGGATAAATGGGCTTTGAGACAAGGGTTACATGGGGGTGATAATGATGACCCCTATGTTTCAGAATAATCCAGCATCTATCTTATTAGTATCAAATGAGATAATTGTAAAGCTCTTAACATAGTGCCTAATACACAGTGAGCGCTATGTAAATTTTATCATCATCATCGTCATTATTAATACCCTTCACTAAAGGCAGCTAGATAATGCAATGGGTAGAATGCTGGGACTGAACTCAGGAAAACCTGAATCAATTTTTTTCCACGGATACTTTACAGCTGTGTGACCCCATACCAGCCACTTAATTTTGCCTTCCTCAGTTTTTCCAGCTGTAAAATGGGGATAATAATAGTTTTCATTATTGTGAGAATCAAACGAGATAATACTTAGCACAGGACCTGGCACATGGTAGTTTCTTAATAAATTCATAATTTTAACCAAAGAGATGAGGCATCAGGGGTGTTTGTTGAATGACTTGGAGCTCCACTTGCTTCAGCTATTTTGGCTTGATGCTAAGAGGGTCTAAATTCACCAAAAAAAAATACACAAGGCAGAAAAAGGACTAATTTTGCTACTTGCCACCTGTGTGATCTTGAGGAAGTCACTTTCTCCTAAGGAGGGTGAAGTAACTATAAATCCTTTCCAGCTCCCCATCTGTGGTGATATAAGCCTACAATCCTAGGCATCTACGGTCTACTGCCTTCCAGAGAGCTGGCTGAAGGTGCTAAGGCTCCTGAACCCCCACACTGTCATTTTTCTACTTCACTCTCAATAAGAAAATGACAGAAAATGGAATTGGTTCTGACCAGTATGACCAGGAGGGAGAAGATGAGCTGACATCTTGTGGCAAGAGCTTATTTTCTAGAGGAAGAAGCAAAGCTTAGTGAGGGACCAGAGCAAGGGGAATTTACCTGTTACTCACAGGGAAACTCACTGGACACTTAGTAGGCATTTGCTAAATGTCTGTGGTCTTGGATTCAGAAAAGTTTCCAAGCTTTGTTTGGTCTGGGAAAACTGAATGGATAGAAAATACTGGCCCATCCAAGGGTTGTTTGTGCACAGGCAGAGACTAGTCCTGAAAAGGATTATGGTGGAAAGCTGTCTTGGGGATCCTGGCTGAAACAGAGGGAATAAAGATTTCCCAGTGGAAGGTTATTCAATAATAATTCAAATTCAAAGGTCATCAGGTCTAACCTTAGAGCAAGGGATTCTTCATAATGTTTTTGGTTATGTGCCTCTTTGGCAGTCTGATAAAAGCAATGGACCTCTTCTCAGGAGAATAAGCTAGAGTGGTGGGCAACAGCCCACCTCAGTATGTCCTGATCCTAGTGAGGAGAGCCTATGTTTTGAGTGTGTATATATATATGTGTGTGTGTGTGTGTGTGTGTGTGTGTGTGTGAGTGTGTGTGTGTGCATGTTTCTATACATATATATATATGTATATATATATATATATATATATATTTCGGTTTCAAGTCCTTTTTAGCCTCGGCTGACGGCTCACCCTTTTTTCTTCCCTCCTTGCCTTCTTTCTCCCCTGAAGCTTTGATTTCTACCATCATTACCCTCAAACATGTGAGCCGTCCCCCCTCCAATGCATCAGGGTGAGTGGATCGCCCATTTATCCTTATGAGGGGGTTTGGGAAGAGGGTTCTGCTTCCAAACTGCGTCTGCCCTAGCTATGAAGATTAGTATTCATGGAAGCTCTGAAGTTTGGATTGGTTTTCTACAGATTTGAGAATTCACCCGGGGAAGAGAGGAATAATGATCATGAGAAGGGGAGCACAGAATTTCCCCAACAGAGAGACTGAGCCTTCTTTAATTCCTTATCCCTTAAGCTCCGCTGCTTTTGCATCCCTGGGTGTTGGGAGTAATGTTATTGTCAGAAGTTAATTAGTGCGATGGAACTGTGTCTCCTTCCCCCAGAGAGGCTTCCCCACCCCCATCCCAGCCCCTGCAGCAGCACATTCTGCTGAGTGGTGTTTCCCTGATAGTCTGGCACTGAGTAGAAGCTTTGCATGAAGATTCTGGGGATCCCAGTGGCCAGCGTTTGATGCCTTACTTACTCTGGGTCCTGGAGTCCCTTGCTCCCCCTGGATGCCTCTTCTCCCTGGGGTGCCCTGGAGAAGCACAAAAATCAGCCTTGCCAGCAAACCCAGCACCCACGGGCATCACCCACCCTTCCTTGGGGAGCGAGAGAAATCATAGTTCATGCTCATCCTTTCCCATATAATCAACTCTCTGGGCACAAATCATCCCGAGTCCCAGCAGAGCCCGGCTAGACATCTCTTGGGAGTGGGCAGGCCAGAGCAGGGGAAAACAAAGGGCCTTCTCATTTTAGGGCTGTGGGGGAGAGAATATATGTATATATGTTTACTATGTCTTATCTTGTCCCAGGAAGTCCATTAATTGGAGTGAAATATTTGAGACAAAAGACAGGAGAAAGAACTCTGGACTAACCTCAAGAGAGCTGAGTTCTAGTTGTAATTCTGTCACAAGGTACCCCAGCCCCCTCTCTGATCCTGTTTCCTTCTCTATAAAAGGAAGGGGACTGGACTTCTTGACCTTCAAGGGAAGATCTGCCATTCTGTAGTTTTACAAATGGAACAGGTTTCATGAGCTGTTTTGTATAATGAACTCTGGAAATGGGCATTTCAAGCAAAGAACAATGCCTGGAGGAACCTAGGTTTTCTAGGTCACAGTGGAGTTGGAGTTAGGAAGAGAATAGTCTCTTCAGAACTGTCTGTCAAGAATACATCAGGTAAGGCAGGATGGGATAGGCAGTCCATTGTTCTGAGCTCAGCTGGGAGAATCCAACTTCAGAGTGGAAGCTCACAGGGTGACAAGGTGTCCATCCCAGGTGCTGCAGAAATGCTTAGGGCTTTAACCTATGGGTTATTAAAAGAGTGGCTGATCCTAAGATTTAGATTGAGGGAGTTTAATGAAGCACTCTGCTCATTAGGTATGAGGTCAACTCTAGCCAAAGAACTGCTCTGATCACCAGAGTCACTTCTGGTTTTCTTGATCATTCTCTCCCTCCCTCTTCCCCCCATCTCTGTCTGCCTCTGTCTGACTCTCTGTCTGTCTCTCTCCCCCCTTTATTTCCCTCTCTCTGTTTCTGTTTCTCTGTATTTTTACCCCTCTATCTCTGTCTCCCTCTTTTTCCCCTTTCCCTCACCCCTCTGTCTCTTTGTTTGTCTCTATCTCTTAGTTGTTTCTATCTCCTTTCTGTGTCTGTCTCTCTCTGCCTCTGTCTTTCTCTATCTCTGTCTCTGTCTCCCTCTGTGTCTGTCTGTCTGTCTGTCTCTCTCTCTCTCTCTCTTTCTCTCTCTGCCTTTCACAGAGGCACTTTCACAGTGCCTCTCAGTGAATCTGGAGAAATATAATTGACCACCATTATTAATTCAGCTACTCTCCACCAAACAGATCTAGAATTTTCCCTCCATTTTCTGTGTCACTGAGTGGATAGGGAGTAGATAGGCCTTGAAGCCAGAATGATCTTGATTCAAGTCCTAACTCCCACATACACTGACTATAAGATCTTGGGCAAGTCATTTAACTTCT
>JAJPUD010020925.1:0-23872 GCA_023553655.1 Myrmecobius fasciatus | reverse complement strand
AAAAAAAAAAAAAAAGGTCAAACAGCCAGTATTTGACAATATGGAAACTTGAACAAAAGTCTTTCTGAACAAGACATGCTCTCTAATCACTGTGCCGTGGCTGCTTTCAAAGTGAGACAATATTATGAAATATTTGTTAAAAATGAGGTACTAAAATATAGATGCTATGTAGTGAAAGATAATTAAGAAGCAAAAGTTTAAGAGGGGAGTTGCATAATTGTGACCTTGCACTATTTGAAAGAAATCATAGATAAGAGGAAGTGGATTTGTTCTAATTTGTTTTTGATGGCCAAAAGGTAGGGCTAAAGGTATAAGGTTCAAGTAAGGACAATTTAATTTTCAATGGTTTTGAACAATGAAATGTGCTATTCTTGAAATTATTTAGAGGTTGGCAATAAATCAGGAATGCTGGACAATACATGTTGCCTAAGTTGGATAGAATTTGGAATTTTATGATCTTTATGTTTCCTTCCAAACTGTAAAATTCCATGATTCTATGAGGCTATATAGTTTCCCAAGGTAAAAGACAGCATAATGTACTAGAATTAAAGAGCTAAAAAGTCCTGTGTTCAAACCCTTCTTTTGAAACATTCTGACTTTTTGATCCTGGGGAAGTCACTGAAACTTTCAGTGTCCAAACAGCTAAGACTAGAAGACAACATGCATTGGTAAAGAGAATTTCTTCCCAAGAGAGTACCTATTGCAATAAAACCACAGATTTAGTCCTAATCCCTCTCCCAATCTCTGTCTTTTATAAAGTAGACTTTGGGTGTGCATCTTACATTTTTCTGATTTCATTCCATTGAATTTCTATTTTTTTTTTTTTTATAGAGATCTGGATCTCCAAGAGTAAATCTCTTCTTTTCTTCATGTTTTCTTATCCTTATCATTTTATATGTCATATATGTGAAAAGGCAGAGTAGAGGAGTGCAATTGAGATAGAAAGAATGACCATTATGCTCACTGATGCAATTTTGTAATGTGACATATGTATATGTATATATGTATGTACATATATACATACATACATATGTCTATTTTAGAAAGAAGCAAGACATTTTTAGTTTAGATTCAGATTTAAAATAATCTTAAAAGGGATGTGTATGCCTCTTTGGGTGGGTGTCTGTATGGATGAATGTATATTAAAATGTGTGTGTGGGGGGCTTAAAATGAATGAGAAAAACAACATCTCTGTGCAATTTAACGCATTGCTATGATGCAAAAATAAAATTCAGTATTTTAGAATAATGTTCAGGGTCAGTATATGACAGTGAATTCTGAATCATAATTTAAGTGAAGCAACACAGTTTCATTTCAGAACAATTCTAGACATATTCATATTTAAAAAAATTATTTGGGATAGGAGTAAAATAAAATGTAAGAGTTTTTTGTTTTTGGCTGTTACTGAGATTCATTGATTGTTTTTACTGTGATACAGCTCACCTGCCTTAATTATGTAATAAAATCTCAGTCTGTAGCAGTATTAGAGCCAAGGTTTTTATTATACCAAATACATAGCTGCTACAAGTCAATCAACCAATATATAGTCAAACAAACATTTTGTTGCCCCTATTATTTTGCTCCCTTAGGCAACTAGGTATTAGTACAGTATGTGCTATATGTTTCATTCAAATAAATAGCAAAAAATGCAACGAAGTCTTGCACTGAATGCACATCATATATAGTTCAAGGTTGGCAGTATGTATATACCACTATCATTTTTACATTATGCAAACAAATTTACATTGACATGCAACTTAATATTATCCATATATGTTAAGAAATTAAAGAAAATACAACAGGTAAGAACTATAAAGTCTTGTACTAAACAAAAAACAAATAAAAATATCATATGAACTATGCAGTTTTGGGTGGCACAAGTTATAAAGCAGTATGAAAAAAAATGAAACATGCCAATAACATTATCACTAAATGCATATGTGATTGGATATTGAAAGGATGAGTTTTTTTTCCAGAAAAAAATAAGGAAAAGAGGTAAAAATAAATTATAGGAAGCTAAGTCAATAACCTAATCTGCATTTTTGGCTTGTTACTAAATTTTTTTTAAAACATTTTTCATCATGTTGTTGCATATCATTAGAATTATCACTATTGCTGACTTTTAAAGATGATAAAGAAGGAAGTTATGGCCCTTATTGGAATCCCATTGGTGGTGCTTATTTAGCATCCATCCTTTCATTTATTCATTCACAAATTAACTAGAAAGTATCAAAATCATAGCTTCTTTGTCTTTATTATAGCTGAATATAATGTGATTATTATATTTGTTGGATATAATAAAATTCAGTTTTAGATTTATGTTCTTGGAATCCCAAATATCACATTTTATGTGATTTCACACATCCAGAAATCAACAATAAAGGTACTTTATATGCATATATATATATATATATATATATATATATATATAATACTATCTACAACTGATACTCTTCCCCTTTAATACCTGTGGGTTCTTAGTTGCTCTCTCATACTTGAAGCCTTATCTGATACCATCCAACTAGAGGTATCTTTTCTCCTTAAATTTTTATGCTTCATCCTGTACCTTTGCTTGTACTTAATTATTTATTTACTTGTATTTTAGTTACTTATGTATTTCTCATCTCATAATCTCTTCATAGTATTTGGTAAGCAAATGAAAGCAGGCACGCCATTTTCTCACCTTGGAAATTGCATAACCATTTCATATGAATCAACTCATGTCAATATTCATTAGTTTTGGAACTCCTTCCATTGAGACACAGAACAGTGCTATCTATATCAAAGTTCCCAAGGCTCATAGAGTTTAAATGATTTGCTCAGGGTCCCACAATGAGTAAATGAGTGATTTCCTGACTCTAAACCTATCTATACTAATTTACATCTAGTAGGAGTTTAAGCATATTTTAATGTAATGGTATGTTATCAGGATTGTTCATAATTTTTATCAGATTAAGAGATATAAATACAACAGATTAGCAGATGTAAATACAACTAAAGAAAAAGTTATCTCTTGGAAATATTCTTTTGAGGGGGCAGCAAGTTTTTTTCATGTTACCATTTTATCTTCTAAAATAGGAAAGTGAAGAACATGCAGCCCACAACATACCTGAGTACACCCAAACTAGATTAAATATAATCAGAAAATATTTAACAAGCACAAAACATAGATAATATTAATATGTTATTTTCTAATTCAGCATGTGGCCCACAGCAATCAATATATATGATTTAGAGATTCCTGTCTCTATTTGTTTGAGACCATGCTTTAAAGCGCTCAAGCCCCCAAACTCAGAGAAAATAAAGACATGAACAAAGCCAATATTTCAATCCACTAATCCTTGTGAGTTTGCTTGATTCAGCAAAGTTGTTATTAAGTTTACAACCATTTAAGCAGTATTTAAAAACCATCGGCAGCACTACTATCACTACCGACCAACCCTGAGAGCACAATACTAGTATTCTTGTTCTTTAAAATCTTCCCCAGTGAAGTCTGACTATAAAGCCTTCATTTAAAGAGAATCACATTCTTACTCTGAATACAATCAATGCTGTTTTTATTTTTTATTTGTTTCTTTTATACTTCTCTTCCATCTTTCCTTTTCTCAGTGTATTATCTTTCAATGACATATGTGGAGTTCTTTTAGTTTAGTTTTGAAAGTCTGTTTACATATTCCATGGTACTGGATGTGGACATTTTCCTGCACTCTCATACAGCTATATTCAATAACATTTACTTTGTCAATTATCGTCATCTTAGTATTCATAGTCAATTCCATCATTGTGTGACTTTAATTGTATTTTGTGAAATTAAAGAGGCATTATAAAGTTGTTACCCTTTGATTTTGCAGTTTAATTTCATTTTTCTTTAATCCTTGAAGCAGGCAAGATTATCAATTAGCATAATAAAATAGGCAGTGTGGAATTTAGGGACTATCCTGCATATCCTATAAAATGAACTAATTGGTACAACACCAGCATGTAGATGGACAGAAAACACTGGCCCTTCCATTAGTGAGTCTTTTTTAGCTTCTCTTATATGTTTTGTACTAGGCATGTTTTGGGCCATTACACAAGAAAATACTGTTAATGGGGAAATAATATAAAAGTCTTGCTCTTTGGTGGAATGTTTCAGTTAAAGACCTTAAAGTGTGCTTCAGAAATGACAATTAATCAAACTTTACAACACCACTTCAAGATAGGTATTATTATCTGCTATTATAATTTGAGTAAGTTTTTATAGCTGAAAGAATAAGTGACTTGTCAGAGAGCACAAATCAGTTTAGTGCCAGAGCAACAAAATTCAGGATACCTGCCCTGCTGTTCTGACTAGGAAGCCACATTCAGTTTGACTCTCAGATAAGCTGTTCCTTGCTCAGTTTTTAGTAATATATATGGTAAGATGAAGTTCATATGAATTTAATGTCATTCATGTGACATCCATTCAACATGCATTTATTAAATGCTTATTATGTGCCATGCACTGTTTGAGGCACTCTGGGGACACATACTCATCGATGTATCTTTTCTAAACCATTCACAATCTGGCTTAAAACCTCATCATTCTTATGAAATTGCTTTTCAAAGTTAAGAACTATCTCTTAATTGCCAAATATAATGAGCTCTTCTCAATCTTCCTTCTTGACCTCTCTGTAGCCTTTGACACTCTTAATCACCTTTTTTCTCATCTCTAGGTTTTTATAATTCTGCTTTATTGTGATCATCCTATCTGTGTTAATATTCCTTGTCTTTTCTCCTGAATATTTGTTCATTTCCAATCCACTAATAGGCATGTCCTTTGAGCTATGTTGAACTTTTCTCTAGATATTTTCAGTCCATTTCTATGAGTGCTTCCCTGACTCTCCTCTATTTTTCTTTTCCAAATAATCCTTCTTGGTTATCTTATCAGCTCTTATCAGTTAAGTTATCATTTTGACTGTGTTAAATTGATGTCCTACAGGCAACTCAAACTCATTATGTCCAAAATGGAACTTGTTATCATCTCTTAGAAAATTTTCCCATCTTCACAACTCATCTACTACAGCAAAGGGCCTCATCATTTCAACAACTATTTAGACCTGCTGTCTCAGTATTGATAATCTTCATCTCATTTTCAACCAACATAGTAAAATAGCTATTACATTTTATAGTTTTCATCTTCACAAAACATCTCATGTACATCCCATTCTAGTAAAGGATGTAAGAAGTACAGAGCAATATGAAGGCAAATATATATCCAAAGTAATTACCGAGTAATTTTATGGAAGAAAGAGGTACCAACAACTGACAAAATGGGGTCCAAAAAGGCCTCATGGTGGAGGGCATATATGAGTTTAATCTTGAAGAGATCTAGACATTCCCCAATGTAGGAGATAAGGATAGAAAGCCTTTCAGGCACAAACTGCCTATGCAAAGGCATACAGTTGGGACAAATAATACAATATATAGGGAATATCAACTCAATTTGACTGTAATGAAGAATGCATGAAAGGGAGAATATGAAATGAACCTGGAAAAGCAAGTTGGATTCAGAATATGAAGAACTTTTAATGTCTCTCACATCTTAACCTAGAGGTATTATGGAACCTTGTGAGTTCCTCAATCATGGAAATGATGTGTTCAGGTCTGTATCAAGAATATTAATTTTGTAATTGTGTGTTAAATGGGTTAGAGAAGTTAAAAAGTTCAAGCAGAGAAAACAATTGTTGCAATGGTTCAGGTGAGAGGTGGCAAAAATATAGACTACAATGATATTCTTTTTTACTTAAAGCTTTTTATTTTCAAAACAGATGCCTAGATAATTTTCAATATTCATCCTTGCAAAACATTTTGTTCAAAATTTTTTTCTCCATTCCCTTTATCCTCTTCTCTAGATCACAAGTAATTCAACATATACTAAACATGTGCAATTCTTCTATATAGCTTCTATATATTCTTTCCACAGTTATCATGATGCACAAGACAAATCAGTTCAAAAAGGAAAAAAATGAGAAAAAAAGCAAAAAGTAAACAACAACAAAAAGAGTAAAAATGCTATGTTGTAATCCATACTCAGTTCCCACAATCCTGTCTTTGGGTGCAGATAGCTCCTTTGATCACAAGATTATTGTAACTGACCTGAATCATTTTAACAGTTCAAAAGAGCCATGTCTGTCAGAATTGATCAAAGTATAATCGTGCTGTTGCTATGTACAGTGTTCTCCTGGTTCTACTCACGTCACTTAACATCAGTTCATGTAAGGCTCTCCAAACCTCTCTGAAATCAATCTGTTGATCATTTCTTATAGAACAATAACATTCCATAATATTCATATGCCATAACTTATTCAGCCATTCTCCAACTGATGGACATTCAGTCAATTTACAATTCCTTGCCACTACAAAAAAGAATGCTATAAACATTTTTGCACATATAGGTCCCTTTTCCTTTTTTATGACCTCTTTGGGATGGATACAGGTCCAGGAGAGACACTGTGGGATCAAAGGGTATGCACAGTTTGATAGCCTTTTGGGCATAGTTCCACATTGCTCTCCAGAATGGTTAGATCAGTTCATAACTCCACTAATAGTGTAATGTATCAGTGTCCCAACAATGTATTAGTGACCCAGTTTTCCCACATCCCCTGCAACAGTCATCATTATCTTTTCCTGTCATCTTACCCAATCTGAGAGGTATGTAATGGTAGATCAGAGTTGTCTTTATTTGCATTTCCCAGATCAATAATGATTTAGAGCGTTTTGTCATATGACTATAAATGGTTTAATTTCTTCATCTAAAAATTGTGTTCATATCCTTTGACCATTTATCAATTGGAGAATGGCTTTAATTCATATAAATTTGAGTCAATTCTCTATTTTTTGAAATGAGGCCTTTATCAGAACACTTGGATATAAAAAAAATTGCTCCTAGTTTATTGCTTCTCTTCTAATCTTGTCTGCATTGACTTTGTTTGTACAAACCCTTTTTAGCTTAATATATCAAAATTATCCATTTTTCATTCCATAATACACTCAAGTTATTCTTTGGCCACAAATTCTTTACTTCTCCACATATCTGAAAGGTAAACTATCCTTAGTTTTTTTAATTAACTTATAGTATCACTCTTTATGTCTAAATTGTGAGCACATTTCAACTTTATCTTAGTATAGAGTGTTAGACGTGGGCCAATGACTAGTTTCTGCCCCAATAATTTCCAATTTTCCCAACAATTTTTATCAAATAGTGAGTACTTATCCCAAAAGCTGGGATCTTTAGGTTTATCAAACTAGATTACTATAGTCATTTACTTTTGTGTCTTGTGTACCTAATCTATTTCACTGATCAGCTACTCTATTTCTTGGTCAGTACCAAATGATTTTGATGACTGCTTCTTTATAATACAGTTTTAGGTCTGGTTCAGATAGGTCACCTTATTTGCATTTTTTCATTAATTCCCTTGAAATTCTTGGCCTTTTTTTCTTCCAGATGAACTTTTGTTATTATTTTTCCTACTTCTGTAAAATAATTTCTTGGCAGTTTGATTAGTATGACACTGAATAAGTAGATTAATTTAGACAGAATTGTCATTTTTATTATAATAGCTCAGCCTACACTATCCATGAGCACTTGATATTTTTCAGTAGATTAGATTTGATTGTATTTGTGTGGAAAGTGTTTTATAATTGTGTTCATATAGTTCCTGACTTTGCATTATCTACAAATATTTTAAATGTAATTTTTCTCACTTGTACTGGATTCTGTTGGTAACATAAAAATGTTGATGATGTATGTGGATTTATTTTGTATCCTCCCAACTTTGCTAAAGTTGTGAATTGTTTCTAGTAGTTTTTTCATTGATTCTCTAGGATTCTATAACTGTACTATCATATCATATTCAAAGAGTGATAATATGGTTTCCTACTCTTATTCCTTTAATTTCTTTTTCTTCTCTTATTGCCAAAGATAACATTTCTAATACAATATTGAATACTAATGGTGATAGTGGGAAATCTTGTTTCACCCCTAATCTTATTGAGAATGTTTTTAATTTATCCCCATTATATATGATGTTGCTGATGGTTTAAAACAGGTACTACTGATTATTTTAAGGAAAACTTCATTTATTCCTATACTCCCTAGTGTTTTTAATAGGAATAGATGTTAGATTTTGTCAAATGCTTTTTCTGCATCTATTGAGATAAGCATATGATTCTTAATACTTTTGTTATTGATATAGTCAATTATGCTAATAGCTTTCCTGATATTGAACCATCCCTGTGTTCCTAGTATAAATCCTAGTTGGTCATGGTGTATTATCCTGGGGAAAACTTCCTGAAATTTCTTTACCAATATTTTATTTATGATTTTGGCATCAACATTCATTAGGGAAATTGGTTTATACTTTTTTGTCCCTGTTTTGGTCTGGTTTAGGTATCAGCATAATATCTGTGTCATAAAAGGAATTTTTAGGACTCCTTTCCCTATTTTTCTAAATAGTTTTCATAGCATTGGAATTAATTATTCCTTAAATATTTGATAGAATTCACATGTAAATCCATCTTGCCCTGGATATATTTTTCTTGGGGAGTTGATTAAATATAGCTTGTTCCAACTTCTTTTTCTAAAATGGGACTATTTATTTTAGGGGGTTTTAATTTGTTCTTTTTCTAGGTTTTTTTTTTAGTTGCATGCCAAATTCAGTGATCTACTCTTTCTCTATTTTTTGCAAGTAAGCATCTAAAGATATAAAATTTCCCCTCAGAGCTGCTTTGGCTGCATCCCATAAATTTTGGTATGTTGTCTCATTGTTGTCATTCTCTTGGATGAATTTATTAATTGTGTCTGTGATTTCTTTTTTCACCCACTCACTCTTTAGGATTAGATTATTTACTTTCCAATTCCAATTTCCAATTTAGTCTATTTTCCCTGTCCCTTTATTACATGTAATTTTCATTGCATCATGATCTTTAAAAGATGTATTTAATATTTCTGCCTTTCTGCATTTGATTTTGAGGTTTTTATGCTCTAATACATAGTCAATTTTTGTGTAGGTTCCATGTACTAACAAGAAAAATGTAACTCTCAATTTTCTCCAAAGATTTATTTTACTTAATTTTTCTAATATTGTATTTACCTCCTTATCTTCTTTCTTATTTATTTTATGGTTTGATTTATCCAGAGAGCAAGATTGAGATCCCCCACTAGTATAGTTTTGTTCTTTAATTCTTCTTAACTTCTTCTGTAGGAATTTGGATGCACTTGGTGCATATATGTTTAGTATTGATATCAATTAATTATTTATGGAACCCTTTAGTAAAATTTGGTTTTCTTCTTTATCTTTTTTAATTAGTTCTATTTTTGCTTTTGCTTGATTTGATATCAGGATCACTATTTCTACTTTTTTTTTTATGTCAGCTGAAGCATAATAGATTTTGCTCCTGTCTTTTACCTTTACTCTGTATGTATCACTCTTCTTTAAATGTGTTTCTTGTAAACGTATTGTAGGATATTAACTTTTAACCCAGTTTTCTGTCTGCTTCCGTTTAATGGAAAATTTCATCCCATTCACATTCAATGTTAAAATTACTAAGTCTGTGTTTCTCACCAACTTAGTTTCCCCAAATTATAATTTCCTTTTTCTTTCCCCCCTTTCCCTCCTCCCCAGTGTTTTACTTCTGACCACCTCCTCCCTCAAACATCCCTCCCTTTTTATACTTCCTTTTCCTTTCTTACCCTTTTACTTTCTACTTCTGTTCTTCCTTCTATTAGCCTTCACTTTTCCATTCACCTCCTATTTGCCTATAAGGAAGTTTCTCTGTGGGCTAAATGTCTGATATTCTCTCTTTGGGCTAAATTCAATGAGTGTAAGGTTTATACAATGTTCATTCCCCTCCCTTCTTTCTTTTGTAATAGGTATTTTTGGCCTTTTCATGAGATCTAATTTACAAAATTTTACTCCTCCCTTTCCTCTTCTTCTAGTACATTTCCTTCTCTACCTCTAGTTTCTTTTTTATATCATGACAATAAAATCAAATTATAACTATACCCTCTAAGTATATCCTTACAGTTCTCAAGAGTTAAACATATCATCTTCCCATATAGACATGTAAACTTTTTAACTTTTAAAGGAAACAGTTATTTTTTTCTTTCAAAATACTTTGTTATGCTTTTCTTGAATTCTGTATTTGAAGATCAAATTTTTTGTTCAACTCTGATCTTTTCATCAGAAATAAATGAAATTCATCTTTTTTATTGAATGCCTATTTTTTTTTTGCCTGAACAATAATGCTTAATTTTGCTGGATAGTTGATTTTTGGCCACAATCCAAGTTCCTTTGCTTTTTGGAATCTTATATCCCAAGCCCTTTGATCCTTAAAATGGAAGCTGCTAGATACTGCATAATCCTTATCATAACTCCTTGATATTTGAATTGTTTCTTTCTCACTGCTTGGAATATTTTCTCCTTGGCCTGTTAGTTGTGAAATTTAACTTTGATATTCTTTAGAGTTTTCATTTTGGTATCTCTTTCAGGAAGTGATCTTTCCAGTGGCTACTTTACCATCTGGTTCTAGGACATTAGTAGTATTTTTCTTGATGATTTCCTGAAAGGTGTTTTCTAGGCTTATTTTTTCATCATGGTTTTCAGGAATTCCAATAATTCTTAGAATGTCTCTCCTAGAGACAATTTATTTTTCCAGGTCAGTTGTTTTATTCAATGAGGTATTTTACATTTTCTTTTCTTTTTTCATTTTTTTTTTGTTTTTGTTTGATTGACTCTTGATGTCATTCACTTCCATTTGTTCAATTCCAATCTTTAGTGAATTATTTTCTTCAGTTTTTTAATTCCCTTTTGTATTTGGCCAATTGAACATTTCAATTTGTTTTGTTCAATGGGTTTTTTTTCCACTTCAAAAAATATGCTTTTTAACAAATTGGTTTCTTTTTCTGTTTCATGATATTTTGTAAGGAGTTATATCTTTTTCCCATTTCTCTAAATCTATTTTTAAAGATATTTTCTTCAGATAATTTTTTTGTGTTTTCTTTTTCAAATTGTCTGGCAAAGTTCTTATTTCCTTTTCCCATTCTTCTTCTAACTCTTTTTTTAAAGATCCTTTTTGAACTCTTCCAAGAGAGGCTTGTAAGATGGAGACCAACTCTTACCAGCCTTTGGGGCTTCATCTGGAGACAATTTGATTTTTGTGTCCTCAGAGTTTGAGATCTGCTCTTCTCTGTCTCCATAAAAGCTATCTATGGTCAGAGTTCTTTTTGCTTTCTTGTTCATTTTTAAAAGTTGAAGCCTGCTCTTAGGGTAAAGGGGAAATTGTTCCAAACTTCCTCTATAGGTGACAGCAGCTTCATGCTACCCTGGGGCCAATGATGCTGACTTACTTTCTGTACTGGGTGAGTGGGGCCAAGTACCAAGTTATTCTCGGGTTCAAGAGCTCACTATTTGCTTTTTGTGGTTATGTTGAATGACACAGCTAGACTGCTGATTCACTGGCTTCTGAACAGAGTAGCCAGTGCTGCTGTATTTTTGCTAAGAATTTCCCAGTAGAATTCTCTGGTGCACAGATACTACATTGCCCTGGCTCCCTATGCTGAGCCTGCACTCAGCCACCTACCGTCATGACTGAAACAGACCCTTTCTGATTGAAACAGATCTTTTTTTATTTTCTTCCAAAATATCTTTTGCTGGGAATTTGTTGTATTCCAAATATTTGCATATTCTTTCACTTCAAAACCAGTTCAGAAACTTGATCTGGTGTTGATCTGAGGGAAACCAGAAAGAGCTCAAATATGCTTCTCCTTTCTGTCATCTTGGCTCTGCCCTGTCTATAGTGATATTCAATGGCATTAAATACTATGGCCATGTCAGATACCAGTATTTGGAAGGAAAAATCTGTTTGTTACATTTTCAACTTTTTATTGTCAACAACAATTTATCCCAGAAAAAGAAAAAAAACAGTTTTTAAAGTTTAATATAGAATGAGCACCTTTATAATTCACTAATGAGACCATTGTCAAGAGAAGTTTGTTGTTTTTTTTTTTTTTTTTTTTTGTTGTTGTTGTTGTTCTTAGTACCAGTACCTTCAAATGTGAGGTCAATAGAAAAAAGAAGTGTGTTGTCCCCACATACATTTTAAGTAGTAACTACTAAAATATGGGTCTCTGTAAAATGAAAGTTTTTCACAAGACTGTTGCAAAGGACTTTCACATTATATGATGGCTTCTAAGGATTCTAAGTGTTCACACAAAAGTGTGGTGATTATTTCTTTTTATTTAAAGATGTCTATTTGTAATTTGGGTGAATGACAAGGCTTCAAGTTCCTTAACTCTTCCTCTCTCTATTCTTTCTAAGTTTACTATGAATACTTCCCTTTCCCCTCATCTCAGATAGTCTTAGTAAATTGAAGCCTCAAGAAGCAAATTATGAATACAGGACTTTTCTCCCAAACCAATGAATATCTTATATGAATTATTAGAATAATCTTTAATATCACATAGCAGTGTTGAATAGTGGATATACTCTTCAGCATGTCTGGATTCTGTTGCCGAAAAGACATAATAATTATTATTTTTTTAAATACAAAACCTTATTTTTTGTAGGTGATGCTGGATATCCTGTTAAACAAACAGCTTCTCAAAATTTGGCTGATTTTTTATTTCCTTTTTGATATTTAGGCACATTCCTAAGTACACAGATCAAGGTTCTCATAAATATTTGTATTCATGGTAGCTGTGCCGTAAAACTGCTGCATATAATTTAGGTAATTGGAAAGCTATAGGGGCACTTAGTCTGTTCACCTGCCTATTTTAGGTTGGCTCATCATCACTCTAATTGGCAGTGGACACGTCCTGATCCATTTGCTATGTATTATGACAAAAGATGCTAATGTTCAATGCCATTGGGTGTGTTGTCACTTTGCCCTAGTTCTGGCATGCAGTTAGTGACCCCATCACTATTGCACAGTAAATGGCATGGATGGACATTTTTCTTACATAAAAAAGAGTACTTATTTTTTCCATCATGTCAACTCAACTTCTGAAATTGCCTGATCTTAGAGCAGACATTTACCCCCTTTACACTAGCTACCTTTTAGCATGTAGCTCTTAAAACAAGCATGCATCAGCCAAGGTATTTTAAATCATTTTTACTATTTTTAAAAAGTTCTTTGAAGCTTGAAATTGAAATTTGTTTCTTTCTCAATATTTCCATATACCGATAGATTAGGCATGTAATCATGGGCATAAACTAGGTTCAATAGGAAAGGATCAGCCAAACCCAATGCTAAATACTTTGATGTACCCGTAAAACCTAAATTCTGGGGTATATTTGTGTACTTGTGCTAAAAAATCCAAAGAAAGGAAGATGGGAAAAGTGAGAGAAATAATAATTTAATGATGTATTTTTAAATGTAGTACATGTGGAGTTTTCAGATATGATTTGAGTTTTCTAGGCAAAAGTCTCAGATAGTTGTACTTTCAATGATATAACCTAAGGATGTTTCAGAAAAGGTTCATCATCACAAACTTGCCTGAACCAGAAAGCTGTTGTTACAGCACTTACATGTTCAACATAGCTTAGTTTCTGAAAGCAGCCACCCAAAGGGGGAATATATATGTGTATATATATATATATATATATGTATACATATATATATATATACACACACAAATTTATGTATGTGTATGATGTATGTCTATATATATTTACTGGAGATGAACCAGGGCTAAATGGTAAAATGCTTTATGATGTTAATAAATGAGGCTCTTATTTGTACATTTGTTTTCCATTCCAATCATTCTTTTAATGTGAACTATATTCCCTTGCAGTGAATTGAATCATTAGTGCTAACTTAAAATTGATATAGTTCCTTCCTGCAAAGTACCAGAAATCAAGGAAAGAGAGAGAGGGAAAAGGAAAGAGCAACAGAGAGTGGGGGATATTGTGGGAGGGAAGGAAAGAGAGAGAGGAGAGGAGGAAGGGAGGTAGGAGCCAATGGTCAGTGATGATGTTGCACTTTTTAAATCTGTGTAACTAGGACAGTAAAAGGGAAGTTTGAAAGAGAGTTGCATTTGGGGGAAAAGATCCTGTAATTATATCTGTACACATTCAACTTGTCCTATAAGATTGATTCCAATGTACCCTAAACCCCAAAGGGAATAGACAGGACTCTTACTGATTTCTGTCTTTGAACATAGTGCCTGTTTCCTAAAGATTGATTGGCACATTCATAAAAATGATCTGGGTGTGATTATGGTGAGGGAATAATAGGTTGGATTTACCTAGGAAAACTGAAGTAACTTCTGTGGGAAGTTTCCTGATATATGTTTTATAACAGCTATATACAAGGGCCAGCTCATTTAGAGGAAGGTTTAAAATTAAAATGCAGGAAGGTTAAGAGTGTTAGAAAATAAAGTTGCGGATATGTTTGAGAGAAGTTGCACAAGTTATCATTGGTAGAAGCTGGGCTGCAAAACATCTCAGTCTCCCATTTGTAGATGTTAAGCTGTGTACTCACAGGGATCCCTGACTTTGAATATGACTGATTTAAACAAAGAGCTCTTGAAATATTTGAATATGGAGACACCACTTTCTGTTGCATGATGACAGGATTCTGTAGGATCAAACTAACCCTGGTTTGGAATCTGAAGATAAAAGTATTTCAACACCGTGAAATGAAGAATTATTCTATTATATTTGGAGTGGAGAATGCTTTCCATTAACAGATTTTAGATTGTGCAGGAGGAGTTCTCCACTAATCCACTAAAATGGATTAACTAAATCATTGTTTTGCTAGTTGGCTATTCCTTTTCATATTGATCATTAACTATGACTTATATAAACATCCTCTCTGTACTATTTTCTATTGAGAGATGACAATACTAAGAAGGTCCATTATAATTGCACAATCTTGTGATCATAAAGCATATTTCATTGATTTATAAAATATTTCTTAGTTAAGTACATAGTATAATCTTTACATTGTTCTGGA
The DNA here is from genome assembly GCA_023553655.1 of Myrmecobius fasciatus. Classification (NCBI taxonomy): domain Eukaryota; kingdom Metazoa; phylum Chordata; class Mammalia; order Dasyuromorphia; family Myrmecobiidae; genus Myrmecobius; species Myrmecobius fasciatus. The sequence continues at coordinate 8,896 of JAJPUD010020925.1, read as the reverse complement.
TCCTAGAGATAAAAAGACAACCTCCCCCCCAAAAAACCTGTCTACTATTTTCTAAAAATTCAGACTCAGCAGAAGGTTTTTTTTTTACCAGTACCAAAATGTGCAAGCTATCTGATGATAACTTATAATGATGGGTATTCTTTTTATATCTGGGAGTGTTTGTGATTTGTCCTCATCATTTTTTCCCCAGTTTGATTTATTTATTTCAAATGCATTTCTAAAATTTGGGCTCTATTGCTTGATAATGTTCTCCACAGTCTTTTAAAGAATGTTTTGATCCATGCAGCTTGTGTTCTTCAAAGTTCAGCTTACCAGAAAAGTATTGTGTGGGAATTCTACCTGCTAAGCATTCTCTGTATCTATTCAAACCACAATTGAATGGAGATATCAATGGACTTAAAGGCACAGGAGGTGTTTGAGACATCTATGTATATGTACACACATAAGCACATGTATTCATATATATACATGGACATATGCATATGTACATATTCATATCTGCTAAATTGAACTGAGTTGAATCAAGTACCTGATTCTGAGTTGTTGCTCCTCTACTTATTGACTATTTTATACACCTAATAATTACTTATTTTAAATAAGGGCATCCATATCTGTGCCTTGCAGAAATATGAGGATCAAATGAGGTAATTAATGTTGTAGAAAAATGTTCTTTGGCTATACTTCTTAAGTTTAGCTTTTTTTCCTCAAAAGTTTTTGAATAGTCTACATATTTGCTACCCTAAGGGAATATAGGGATTTTCTTTTTTCATTATAAAGTTTGTGACCCCAAATTTGCCTATCAATGTATTTATTATTTGCTCCCAGAATCTTCAGTTTGGCATTGTGCCTATTTCAATTTTCCATTATATTATTTGTCTCAAAGTTTGCACTAACTCCATTGATCTTTCAAATCTGTTCTATATGCAATTATTCTTTACAATCTCAACATAGATGTAAAAGTTGAGCATCCAATTCTTTTTCTTTTCTTTTTTTTACAATAAAATAATCAAGAATTTATTAAGTCCTTATTCTGTGCCATGCAATGGGGATACAAAGAAAAATAAAAGAATTCCTGCTCTCAAAGAACTTACATTCTAATGGGGAAAGACATCATACACACATATTATTATATACATATATACCTATACATGATTACATATACATACAAGATAAACATACATCTATGAATTTTTTAATCATTCAATTGTTCCAGTTGTTTTTATTCTTCCTTAGGCCATTTGGGGGTTTCCTTGGCAAAGATACTAGAATGTTTTGCCATTTCATATTTCAGTTCATTTTACAGATAGGGAAACTGAGGCAAAAAGTAAAGTGTCTTTCCTTGGGTCACATAGCTACTAAGTATCTTAAACTGCATTTGAACTCAGGAAGAGGAATCCTGACTACATGGCTGGTACTCTGTGCTGCCCAGTTGCTCATATTCACATACACAAATATTTATGAATACCTATATGTATATGGACATATGAACATATACACACAAGGTAAACACATTATATAATTCTCTTGCTGCACAAGAAAAATCAGATAAAAAAAAAGAAAGTAAATGAGTAAGAAAACAAAATGCAAGTGAACAACAACAAAAAAGAGTGAGAATGTTATGTTGTGGTCCACATTCAGTTCCCATAGTCCTCTCTCTGGGTGTAGATTGCTCTCTTCATCACAAGATCATTGGAACTGGCATCAATCATCTCATTGTTGGAAATAGTCATGTTGTTCAGAATTGATCATCATATAATATTGATATTATTGTTGTGCATATTGATCTCCTGGTTCTGCTCATTTCACTTAACATTAGTTCATGCAAGTCTCTCCAGGCCTCTCTAAAATCATCCTGCTGATCATTTCTTATAGAACAATAATATTCCATAGCATTCATATACCATACCTTGTTCAGCCATTTTCCAATTGATGGGCATCCATTCAGTTTCCAGTTTCTTGCCACAACAAAAAGGGCTGCTACAAACATTTTTGCACATGTGGGTCCCTTTCCCTCCTTTAAAGTCTCTTTGGGATATAGGCCCAATAGAAACAGTGCTGGGTCAAAGGATAGAGCATCCATTTCTTACTTCAGAGAAGGATTTTAAAATGTCACCCATTAATATTTCCAAGGTTTGATTCTTTCCTTATGGCCAAAAAAAGTAAATAAATTCCATAGCTAAACAAGAAAATTCAGGGTTTGGAGTCAATTCTTTTACAAACTACAATTTTTCTACTGCAAAAAGCTGTAACAATATAAAATATAATAATTTTAATAATTATTTCTATTATTCTCTGCTGATTAGTATTTGATAATGTTCAAATGAAAACAGTCCTTTGACAAGTCTATAATTTACTACTATTTTGTTTATTGGTAAGAATATTTTCACAAGTGAACAGAATTATTTTTATGGTGAATAATAAAAAAGCACTTAGTACATGTGAAAGCCTGTATTAAGTGTCTAAGACCTTAGACTAATGTTGCACTACAGGTCAAATATTTATTTTATTTTATTTCACTTCCATTGATAAAGCTATGTACATCTTTGAAGATGAACCATTTGACAATGCCAAGGACATTGGTGAAAAGATCATTCTTTTCTCAGCTATCAGTAGTTATAACTTCCGAAAACACAGAGGTTGAAGCCCCTACAGAGGCAATTATAAGATCATTTCACCACAAATAATGTTTCCCTGGTTGATTGCTTTCAGAACCGATGTAGAAGCAGGACTAGTGAGTCAGGGGGAGACATAGGGAGTGATTTGCTATTGCCACATTGAGCTCACCACATAATTTCTTTCAGTGTATATATTGTGCAACTAAAATTTTTATATATGAAATACTATACTGTATGTTTTTGACCATTTCAAATCAAGTCATCTAGCATTTGTTATAGGTTTATTATGTGCTGGGAACTGTAATAAGTGTTTGGAATAGAAAAAAAGTGAAAAGAAAGATTTAAAAAATTTTTTTTATTCTAATGGGAATTAATAATTGAGGACAACAGGGAAAAGGAGGCTGAAAAGAGAAGTGGGGGAAAAAGTTACTTGTGCAGGGTCATAGTGGAGAAAAAAGACCATAGAATCTGGAATGTAACTCAGAGAAGAAAGGAGTAAATATGGATAATTTAGACATTTACATAAAATGGAGTTTCTAGAAGAAATTGAACAACCATAAGAACAAAGAAATCTTCCAAATTAAGAAAGCTTTTGAGACTTGGAAATGTATAAGCTGCTTTTGGGTCCTTGAGATTAATCTCTAGTTTCTGGAGGTAACATCCTGATCTGAATTGCCATTATCACTGAATTTTCTGTTTCTATTGACAAAGAAGTCAGACTATCTGATGAGACATATTGCTAGTTGAGTTCATGTAGATGTTATCCATAGAAGATCTTTTAATCATGGTTCTTTCACTGGCTCCAAATAGAAAACTACATATTCAACAAATTTTGTGGATATATTCCTCACTTGTAGTCATTCTTTACCAGGGCTTTTTGAAGTGATATCTTCATATTCTGAAAGTATTTCTGTAAAATGTTAACTTATATATCATCTATTCTCAGAATATGTATTAATCATCATCTGCCTCCTTTAAAGGACAATGTATTTATTTTTCTGTGGCTAACTTTGGAGTACTGATTCCTGTGTTTCATTAAAATTGTAAAAACTTTTTTTAAACCTTTTGTAACTTCATTCTTATTCATTATGCCATATTAAAAGTATGTATTATTACTGCTATTGAAAGGGTGTTAATTGTTGTGAACACACTCTTCCCATAATATTTTGACATCATGTCCTAGTTAGCATCTTGAAATACTTCCCTCAGTTTTCTCCTTTCCAGACTTGTGCTCAGTGTGTTTTACCCAGAGAAGGACAAGTATTGTAAGTATTGTCTTAACATATTAATTCAATTTGATCTTCATAATAAAGCTCAAACATTTAGTCTCACTTCTTCTTTTGGCCACATTAAGTATTTTATACTTGCTGACTCTAAATGATATTTTCATATCTTGGGAGAAAATATAAGTTAAAATAGCTATATAATGTGTTTTCCAGTATTGCGTTCCAATTTAGAGATTAATAATTGTTTTGGCATGACTCCCTCTTGGACTTGAAAGCCATGCTTACTTCTATTCAGGAAGTATAAAAATGGATATTAATGTAGGCAAAACTTTAGCAGATTTAAAGTACCACTTTGGATGAATCACATTTATATTGATATTTTATATCAATGAATATTTTATGTTCATTGTTCTTAACATTACTGTATTGATATCATATATTATGTGAAGTAGAATTTTCCACGTGAATACAAATTATTCTATTATTGCCACTATTTTTGGAACAATTTCATATATTTCTTACATATGACCAAGCAAGCTATGAACTGACTAAACTAGTGTTTTTAATAACAATTTAATAAACTATTATTATTAATTATTATTAATAAGAGTAGGTTAAATGTTATAATGCTTTTAGGCAGCTTGTCCAAAAATAGCACTGAATTAATAAATTGCTCTTTATACTCCCTTTTATTTATTAATTTGCTAAGGCAATTGGGGTTAAGTGATTTGCCCAGGGTCACACAGCCATGAAGTGTTAAGTGTCTGAGGCCAGATTTGAACTCAGGTCCTCCTGACTTCAGGGCAGGTGCTCTATCTACTACACCAACTAGCTGCCCTATTCTCCATTTATTACACATTCATTTTGCTACTTAAACAATACATTGTTTTCTGGTAATTATTGATTATTTTTGAGTTGTTCAAGGTCTAAATTCTTTGTATAAAGTACTGTACATAAACATATAACTAACATATAACTCCTCACTTCTAGGGGGTGGAGCCAAGATGAAAGAGTAAAGGTAGGAAACTGCTTGAGCTGTCAAGTTTCCCTTGAAAACCATATGAAACTAAACCTGTGAACAGTCTGATGGAATGAAACCACCTTCCAACTCAAGATAGAAGAGAAAAACTTCAAGAGATTACAGCAACTTATCAGCAGGAAAACAAACAAACAAACAAAAACAAACAAAAAACAAACAAAAAAAAACCAACACTATGACCAAGTAGGATTTATATCAGGAATGCAGGGCTGGTTCATTATTAGGAAAAATATTACCATAATCCAATATATCAATAACAAAACCAACAGAAACCATATGATAATTTCAAAAGAGACAGGAAAAGCTTTAGACAAAATACAGCACTCATTCCTATTAAAAACACTAGAGAGCATAGGGATAAAGGGAGCTTTCTTTAAAATAATAAGCAATATTTATTTAAAACCTAGAACAAGCATTATTTGTCATAGAGATAAATTGTATACATTCCCAGTAAGATCAGGAGTGAAACAAGGATGACCATTATCACCACTATTATTCAACTTTGTTCTAGAAATGTTGGCTTTACCAATAAGAAAAGAAAAAGAAATCAAAGGAATTAGAATAGGCAATGACAAAATAAAACTATCATTCTATGCAGATAATATGATGATACACTTCTAGAATACTGGAAAATTATCTAAAAACGTACTGGAAACAATTCACAGCTTTAGCAAAATTGCAGGATATAAAATAAACCCTCATAAGTCATCAGCATTTCTTATGTATTGCTGACAAAGCCCATCAGCAAGAGGTGGAAAGAGAAATTCCATTTAAAATTATTGTAGACAAAATAAAGTACTTGTGGCTCTACTTGCCAAGACAAACCCAAGATCTATATGAACACAATTACTAAACACTTCTCACACAAATAAAATCTGGGGTAAACAATTGGAAAAAAATGTCAATTGTTCATGGCTAGCCATGAGCTAATATGAGAAAAATGATAATTATGCCTAATTTGTTCTACTTGTTCAGTGCCATATCAATCAAACTGCCAAAACATTATTTTAGAGAACTAGAAAAAATAATAACAAAATTCATCTAGAAGATCAAAAGGTCAATAATATCAAGGGAATTAATAAAAAAAAATACAAAAATGTGGCTTAGTAGTACCAAACCTAAAATTATATTATATAGCAGTAGTAATCAAAACCATTTGTAACTTAGATTATATACACATGACACAATAATCAAGGCCTATAGCAATCTAGTATTTGATAAACCCCCAAACTCCAGCTTCTGAAATAAGAGCTCACTATGACAAAAAATCCTGGGAAAACTGAGAAATAATATGTTGGAAACTCGGCATAGATCTACATCTCACAACCCATACCAAAATAAGGTCAGAATGGATATATGATGTGGGCATAAAGGAGGATACCATAAACAAATTAGAAGAATAAGGGATAATTTACCTATCAGATCTTTGGACAAGGGAAGACTTGATGACTTAGTAGACCTAGAGATCATTATAAAAGGCAAAAAGGACAATTTTGATTATATTCAGTTGAAAAGGGTTTGCACAAACAAAACCCACAGAAACAAGATTAAAAGGGAAATAAAAAGTTGGGGCAAGTTTTCACAACCAGTATTTTTGATAAAGTTTTCATTTCTAAAATGTATAAAGAACTGTGCCAAATCTCTAAGAATACAAGTAATTCCCCAATTGATAAATGATCTAAGTATATGAGCAAACAATTTTCAGATGATGAAATTAAAGCTATTTATAGTAACATGAAAAAAAATGCTGTATATCACTATTGATTAGAGAAATGCAAATTAAACCAACTCTGAGGTACCATCTCACACTTCTCAAATTGGCTAAATTGACAGGAAAAGATATTGATAAATGTTGGAGGGGATGTGGGAAAACTAATGCATTATTGATGAAGTTGTGAAATGATCCAACCATTCTGGAGAGCAAACTGGAACTCTGCCCAAAAGTCTATAAAATTGTGCATAATCTTTGGCCCAGCTGTGCCATTTCTGGGTCTGTATACCAAGGAAATCATAAAAGAGGGAAAAAGACCCACATATGCAAAAATGTTTGTAGCATTTTTTTTTGTGATAGCAAAGAATTGAAAATGAGTAGATGCCCATCAATTAGGGAATGGCTGAATAAGTTGTAATGTATGAAAGTAACAATATTATTGCTCTATAAAAAATGATGAACAAGCTGATTTTGGAAAGGCCTGGAAAGATTTGCATGAACTGATGCTGAGCAAAACAAGCAGAACCAGGAACACATTGTACATAATAAAAGCAAGAATGTGTGATTATTAACTATAAAAGGCTTTGTTCTTCTCCAGGTTCAGTTATCTAAGGCAATCCCAGTAGACTTTGGAAAGAAAATTTTATCTGCATCCTTAAAATAGAAATATGGAGATTGAATGTAAATTAACACATGCTATGTTCACATCTTTTTTCTGTTTTTTTCTGTCCCTTTGTTTCTCCCTTTTCTTATGATTTTTCTCTCCCAACATGAATCATAAAGCAATGTGTATTAAAATTAATTTTAAAAAATGGACAATTTTAAAGGATCACTGGTATTCTTAAATTTTTAAAAATAACTATGTGATACATTTTGTTGAAAAAGATCAGAACATGCTTTCATCAATAAGAAAGGATCTAAAATTCTTTACCTAGCAATTTATTTTTCATTATTAATATTTTGTGACAATAATTATGTATTTTTTTAACTTATTCCTTCCCAGTTATATAAAGATTATCACCTTCCTCAATCTAAGTGATTCTTTGATCCATGATATCTGCATTGTTCTTTCATTACATTAATGGTACATAAGCTTTCTGTTTCATGGATCATCCAGTTTGCATTTTTTTTGTTCTATTGGAATTTAGACCATATAGATAATTGTAAAATTTCTATATTATACTCTTCAGTGGTTTATATCTTCTCCAAATTTTTTTAACTTTTCAAGTAGCCATGCTACATGTTATGATTGTTCATTGTTTAGTAATCAAACTTTGACTTTGAATATATTTTTCTACATTAAATTATTTTGAAAAAATATTTGAAGCTATTAATGGACTTTGAGTTCAATATGAGTTAGTATGATGATGTAGTTGTCCCTCAAAGAGATAAATTGATTTTGTGTTTCATTTTTAAGTGCATAGCTTAGAACAGAGAAGTGTTCGTGATAATATCTCCATTGGGTCTCATTTGGAGTACTCTGTGCAGTTCTTGGCACCATGGTTTATATATGGAGGGACTCTAAATGGAGAAAACTAGAACAATGAAGAGCCTTGAGTCCATTTCTACATAGGTATGGAGGATTGGTTTAAATAGTCTAGACAAGAAAAGAAAAAGTGGGTCCAAGATAGCTACATTCAAGTATTGCATGGACCATCATATAGGGTAAGGAACTGAACTTTTTATGTCTGGCTCCAGAATCAGGAGCAATAGGTGAAATTTTTAAGGACAAATTTACTTTTTGAGTCAAAAATGAAATATCTTAATAGTTGTAATTGTTCAGAAGTTGCCATGAACTAGCTCAAGAGGTGATGGGTTCTACTTTCCTGGAGTTTAGGTTTTTGGTTAAAAAAAACAGAGATTAGTTGACTATTTCTGGGGTATTTTATAGTGTGGATTTTTTTTTTTGCTTTTTGCTGAGGCAATTGAGGTTAAGTGACTTGTCCAGGGTCACACAGCTAGGGAATGTTAAGTGTCTGAGACCAGATTTGAATTTAGGTCCTCCTGACTTCAGGGCTGGTGCTCTTTCCACTCCACCATCTAGCTGCCCCTAGTGTGGATTCTTATTGGGCCTAGGTTAGATTGGAAGGTTACTGAGATCTAGATTTTATGATTCTATCTTTTATGGTTGCATTTAAATACATATTTTGGAATTCAAGTTTTTGTTTGTTCTACTTTGTGTAACAGGTAGATATGGCTCTGATCTTTTAGTTAATTCATTCAGGTGTTCCATAATTTCTTCAACCTGCCTTTGTATAGCTTAGAACTGTGTATCATTGACAAAAAAAATAATAAAATTATTCTG